>JAODKM010000039.1:4791501-4810564 GCA_026780845.1 Petrocephalus sullivani
AACCAAGAGTTTTCCATAAGTCTAATGTTTCTCTCTCTCTCTCTCTCTCTCTCTCTCTCTCTCTATATATATATATATATATATATATATATGTGTGTGTGTGTGTGTGTGTGTGTATATATATATATATATATATAGCATTCCATTTTTCGTTTCATTACCTTTATTTGAGAATAACCCAAGGGGCTTCCTAATATGAAATACATGGTTGTTGTTCTGCTTTGTTAGTCCTGTATAGCTCTACATCTGCCTACATTACACTCCGCGAAGTTTAAGACGCGCTTCTATTCCCCTTGATTAACCCGAGGCGGATTTTACGTGAAAGCCACATGGTTTGCAGTGAATGCTACCTAATGGCCCGGTCTATCGTCCGTTTCTGCCGTAACGCTTCGTAATCGCGTGTCCAGGGCGTTTTTCTCCGACGGCCCCGGCATCGAATCGCCTCTTAAGTCGAAACAAATCTATATTTCTGAGTGCCTTTGGATGGGCTCGTCATTCTTTATTTATGACGTATAATTTAAAAGCTTTACTAAATGCAATATGTACATCAGGGGCTGCATTAGGGCATGCATTAATGCAGCTCAGGGCATGGAAATGCAATTTAAATTAGGGGAAATGATGTTGATATAGGGCATAAAGCGCTACGGAACTGCATGACATCAGCGCCCCCCCCTGATTTTTCACTGCCTCCCTGGGTCACTGGTTCCTAGACTCGGGATAGGGTTTCCTATGCCACCCTGATGGGCGACTTCAAAAATGTAATTAAAAAACTGAGTACCATCTAAAACAACGTGCAATCTACTTTTATGTCTTTTTAAGGAACGTCCAACTAGACAGAAAGATCACTTCGAAGTTGACCTTTGTTTGGGAGACAGATGACGTTTCATTATGTGAGAGATGTAGGACTGTCTAAGAAGTCGCATTGAAATCTGAAGAAATAATAAAATCTGACAAGAGTACTGACTTGTTTTCTTCAAAGTGCTTCTTGTTGTGGTCGTTTTCCGTTTCTTGATTGTTAAGGGCTTGCAAAGTTGTGTGTCTGCATGTTAATTGACGTTTGTCGAATTCCTTTATATAAAACAATTTAGCAGCAGAAGAGATGGTTGGCCGAAATATCAAAGTGTCTGTTTGTTCAAAGGTGCAACTACATCACATTTAAAGGCAGTAGCTGCTACTCATGAAATAGGGTAATGGCGATAGTGCAGTGGATAGTGCGGTGTACCGTTATAGCGTCATGAACATAACCTGAATGAATGTCATTAGCATTGCACCCTAAAAATTAATATTAGTCCTCTTTAAATATTTACATGCGTTATAAGTAAGTAGCCTCTATTGATGTAATGTGAGACGCATATCTTGCAAGATGGTATTTCCCTCATTTCAAAAACTCTTATTTTTGCACTTGTGGCCTTGCTGCAAACTGACGAGTCTGGCCAGTCCTCCTCTGACGGCTCACATGTTTTTGGCCTCAGAAATGCCATTGACTGGATGCTTTTTCATTCATCGCAGCAACCTCTGTAAGCCTGAGAAGCTAGTGTGTGAAAATCCCAGGAAGGTGGCGGTTTCTGAGAAGCTGGAAGCAACACATCTGGCACCAGTAATCACGCTCCCTTCGAAATCACTTAGATCGTCTTAGATGTTCTAATGCTCGACCAAACCCCTTGACCCCATCTGTGTGCTGGATGTATTCGGTTGGAGCCACATGATTGGCTGTTTGAAGGAGCTTGTGTTAACAAGTAGGTGTGTCTAATAAACTGGACACCAAGTGTAATTAATACAGGCTGATTTGCTGTTTGGTGCGTTCAGCGTTTCCACTAGTAAGGAGCTGTGTGTGCTTGTGGGTATTTTGTGGCTCCAGCTGACGGGCAGTTGAGTTTGGCTCGAAGCTGAGCTGAGCCCTAGAAGGAGGGGTGGGGGGCCAGATGGTTACGTAGCAGCAATGCACACGTGCACGGGGCTCACGCCCCCCAGCAGCATTGTTCTGCTGACATAACTACAGGGAGTAGGTAGCATAGCCAGGTTTGATGTGGGGAAAAGTCCCCTAACAGCGTGAAAGTTGTGGGTTCAAATCCCAGGGCGCGCACGCAAACTGTAACCCTGTACTGTAAATTGCTTTGGATTAAAGTGTCAGATAAAAAGGAATACACAGGGCTAGGTGATACAGCCTAAAAATAAAGCCTCATCTAAATGAACCCTGGCGATCTGAAACGTCACTGCGTCTGGAGGCTGCGGCTAGTTTGCGCAGCTGGCAGAGCTGCGCGCTCCTGCCACTCGGCTGCGTGCCTCTGTCTGCGATGCTAAAATACGTTTGTTATGCTGCTACCTTTGGTCGCCACAGATTTCAGACAAGCTTAACAGTGGACAGCGGTTTGTTCTGTGACAGAATTTGCGTAACCAAACTACCTCCAAACGACCGAGGAGACGCTGCCAGCTTTCCAGACAAGCTCCTGATCACTTGTTGACGCATGTGCTGCCAGCTTGCTACTGTGTCCTGGTGTTGGAGGGGGCAGGGAGGCTTGGCAGAGAGCGCTCCGGTATGTTGTAATTTATGGGGGCCCTGAAAAGAGAGGAAAAAATGCAAATAAATAACATTTTCGGAACTTCACAGGCTCCATGTTAATTAGGTAATTTAAAGTGAATCGCGATTTTCACTTTACACATTGTTCTAAACCAAAAATTGCTGAAATGAATTGCTGAAATCGATTTATCTCCCAGCTCTGTGAATCCATGTAAATGAACACATGTAAAAGTGTGTCAGAGGGGTATAGATAACCTGGCAGATTTAGGGGCCCAGAACTTTGACAGGGAACCCTTGAATACGTACAATTATAAAATTATATAATATAAGGTGGGGGGGGGGGCTTTGTCATGGGGGGCAGAATTTCTAGGCATGCCCCTGTCAGAAGCAAAGTAATAACATCAAACAAATGTCAGAGAGCTGCAGGACTGTCGATTGTTTCCGCCAGAAAGGGGGCAGTCTGTTTGTGCTTTAACAAAGTGATGGTCAGTCAATGCTGAGGATCCCGTTACCTGACATTAGCATAGCCTCTGGACATGGGTAACGGCCTCGATGCTGTCTCCGGTGAATCCCGCCATACAGTCCTGTGCCACATAACGACGTTGCAGTCGGAGACAGACCACAGCCCTCACTCAGAACCGATCTCGACATCCCAGCAGCTCAGAGTAAATGAAAGGTTGCGCCAGTGATGGACAGTAATGATGATTTAAATGAGAATTAAATGTAAATTGTCTGGGATTGATAATGAATAGCTGATAAAAGAAGCAAACAGGGGGCGAAGCAGAGCTTCTTGTTACCTGAGCCACCACCTCTGTAAGGCACAGATATCTCCCCTTGTCAGACATGTAAGTCGATGAGGGCCATATAGGCCTAAAGACTCAAATGTCAACAACTTAAAGATGTCAGTCAGTCCTGTCCGCTCTCTCCCCTGAGGATCTTGAGAGTGATATCCCGTTTGTATGTCTGGCACAGACTCAAGTTCCCACATCAGGAATTCCTTTTATTTTCCTGCCCCCCCCCACCACTTTTAAGCTGGATATTAATACTAACTCACATAGTGTGCAGAGGTTCCTCACGCTCCCTTTGCCACACACTGGCACGTTTGGTCTTCATTTTGATTTAATTTCCATATTTCCAGCCCCACAGAAATGTCTGACATCTTGGTAGCAGGAAATTAAACTGAAATTGCGTGGGGGGGGGGGGGCTGTAAGGTTATTTTATATTAATGCTATAATTACTAAATCTGTGGTTCTTTGTCTAGCTGAAGTTTACTGGAACTACATGCAGAAGAATGTCGTAAACTTGTTCTTAGGTATGCCACACACTGAGGGGCAAACATCATATTTTTCATAGCCTAGAAATCTGTCTGTTCCTCCAAAAACCCTAAGCCTATTTCTCAGAGCCCAGCCAGTGTGGTTTCAAGCCTGCATATGCTGCCTTATGAGAAATGAAGTGGATTTGTACACTCTGCATTTATACATTTCTACATTCAGTCTGCTTTCGATTTGAGAATAGTGCCTATTTTAATCATAGGTATAAAAGCTTTACCCTTATGTTGTGATTGTGTATTGTCTTTAAATGTATGCTGTAGATGCATAGTGCATTTCTGTTCCCGGGTGTACAAAATAACTAGAGTTTTATTCAGTTGAAAGCTCAGGTTGTGCCCAAAGGGGCGTGTATTTACGTAGAGTAAGTATTCATGTTTTCATTACCATGCTGCAGAGTTGCTAACTTTGGTCAGCTGGCTGGTATGAGATTTCCAATTTGACACAAGTCTGTACACTCATTTACATGTGTGTAACAGTTTTATGACCGTGTAAATCATCTGAAGGGTTTGCAAACTACCCCAACACTTTTAATGTATCTAAACCTATAAACCTAATTTTAGGTTTATAATGGAATAATATAGGTTTGCAGTAAGATTTCTCGCCTGAACGTGAGGGTCAGAAAGCATGAATGTCACACCAGACGCGCGAGAGCTGGCAGCCTTGGTACTGCTCTGGATATACGCCCAGTTCTTGCTGCATAACTCCTTTCCATAACACTGTAGCTCAGGATGCCTGACAGTAAGAAACAAACCCCAGTTTAATGTAACTTGGCTAATATTGTTATATGAAACTAGGCTCCCATGGTTACAAACAAACAAGATGCAGACTGACCTCTTGTTTCTCTGGAAAATAAATAATTAATAGTCTGCCATGTTGCTAGGTATATAAGCGCAGGACACCTATCTTTTAGCCCAAAGACACCTAGGTGGATCCTATTTAAAAGCTCATGTTACATCCAAATAATCCCAGCCCTTACAGTCTTTGGTGGCCGTTTGGCCCCTCTTCCACTAGCAAAATAATCAGAAAGGCCACTTTGCTGAACAGCTGCGATACACTCAGTTTTGCTGGGGATGGAGCACGTAATATCACGAAGTTGACACTTAAATTAAAAAACAAAGTAAAGCTGAAAATATGTAACTTCCTGCGTCTGTGGAGTTTGTAGGTTTCTGTCCTTATATACGATGAAATGAATTTGTGTACAGCTCACTTATCCGGATCTGTAAATACAGTAGTGTTGCGTCTACACATCTATACTCACATGCGTGTCTTAAGGGGATTATGGTAGCTCATAAATGCAGGGCTGTGCTTCTGAGATGTCTAAAACACATCACTTAAATCACAACTACTTTTAATGTGGTGGATCCATTTTGTAGACGTATGTAACAGTGTGTTTACGACGCTTTGCCATTGGCAGTGCCCGTTACCCAAAGGAAATCCAGTCTTCCTCCTTCATATTGAATGTTCCTGAATTATTCATCAAAGTCAATGAAGGGATAAACCGTTTGGAAGAAATATCACTTAATACTTATGCTGTGTTTGTTCCCTTTTAATCACTAGATAGAAGAACCATATTTTGTATGTATAAATTTCACATTGGCATGCTGTCCGGGTGTCGCGCTGCATCCTGCCCGTTGCTGGGTCTTGGCATTTCCGATTAGGAGTAACAGAGAGATGTTTCCAGTTCCCTACTGGTTTCAGGTACAGGATGGCGAGCAAACTGGCGGAACCACACCCATTTCTCCCGGCAACCGCTGGAGGGGGTTTCTGTGGTGTCGCATGTAGAGATTCCATTTCAATGGGTCCTTTGTCATGATTTTATTAAAAAATTAAACGTTTGGCAGATGCGACCTCAAACTAACAAAAGAGATTAATATCACAGTCCGTTGTGGAGACGGGACGTTCCGAGTTATCCGGCACTGAGGAGGCTCCTCTATGAGAGACTCCCTTGGTTGCCATTTTGGTTCATGTTGCCTGGCCAATTCTAACATGGGGGGTACTTGGAGTATCAGATGAGTAACACTCTATACACGATTATGTTGCCTTAAACAGATGACATGTCAGTGTGCCACTCTGCGTTTTCCACTTCCCTATTAAAAGTGACACGTTTCAGGTCCATTTTAATTTGTGCTCTTAAATAATGTGTGCACTTTCCAAGAGGCGGTCAACTTACTGTTTCTTGTTGTATCATTTATTTATAATGGAAACTAACAATTTTATTATTGAAAAGACCTGATGTTGCACAGTTAATCCATCGCAACGCCAAAGAGCAATCTGAGCAGTCTGAGGCCTTTTGCAATCTAAATTTCCTTAAATGACTACCATTGTGGGATGTGTGACATCTTTATTCAATGATATATTATACGCGGTTCACAGCAGTGTTTCGCAGGCCGGTCCTCCGTGTCCCACAGGCATTGCTGCTTCCTCTTAGCTCCTTCTATGACTTCTGGACTCTCTGGCAGGGAGCTGGAAGGGAGCAAAAATGTGGACTGTCTGTGGGTCCTCGAAGACCAGATTGTGAAACACTGCTTTACAGTGACGTCTTCCATTCCAGGCTGCTCTGGATAGGGGGCCATCCCTGTCACAGCCACAAGCATCTGCATGCATTATGGGGGTAGAATACACCATCCCGGTATAACCTTTGTTCAGGGGGTGCTGTGTGAGTCTGTGGGTTGGCTCTGTGATCGGCAGATCACCGAGTCAATTCCCATGGTCGACAGAGTGATTTTACAGTTGGCCATTGTATAAGAGAGTTTTTCCCAACTTGGTCCCCGAGGACCCACAGCCAGTCCATGTTTTGCTCCCTTCCAGCTCTATGCCAGACAGTCCAAATTTTTGCAAAAGCATGGTCTGTGGATCCCAGAGGGTCAATTTTGGAAACACGAGTGTAAGATGTATAACAGACTCAAGCACATGCATTTACTGTACAGAGGAGACACCGGATAGATGTCTTCTGACTGGTTATGGCCATCCACACTTAAGCAGCCATACCTTTCAGCTTCTCTCTGTCCCTATTGCTGTATTTTTGCTGACCTTAAAGCAATTAATCTTCAATCCCAAAATGTTGGACTTTTCCTGGCTGCCATGAAAACATTACTTTTAAGCCACGCAATCCAAGAAGCATTATAGAATGGCCCAGCCATCGCGTGTGAATACAAATCAATGGAAAAATTATCTGCCTTAATCGGAAGCTGTACTGCAGCCTTTCCAGAAGCCCGGGATCCATGTATCGAAAATTTGAATCTCATAGCTCCTGAAAATTCACGTTTTACTGGCAGTAAAAAATCTTTTTGCCATCTCCCACCCAATCACGAGCTGGGTCAGCTGAATGTTGCTGTGATCCGCTGTTTGTGAGAAGTTTTCTCCTGAAGGTTCTGTGAAGCCATCGGATGTTTTTATCGCTACGATTCACTGCTAAGAATCTGCTGACCTATTATTGCAAGGCCACCACGAGTGCAGCCGCCGTAAGGCACCAAGGATGGGCCGCGTGGTCATTGCTATTGCCTCATATCTGCCATGGCTTCCCTGCCTCCAAACCAAGGCTCAACCTACATGTCTGCTGTCAAATGAATAATACAAGAATGTGTGATTTAAATAATGGATTAAAATGAGCAAATACACTATGTAATGAAGTGTGTTAGTGTGTGATGTAATATACAGTACATTAAAATTGTATGTTTTGTTTATTTAACCCTTTGTATTAATAACACTTTACAATAACTGCACCTTAGTGCATCCATAGAACGTTTATGATGTGTCATGTGGGCTTTAACCAGCACTGGATTTACTCTTGAAATAACAAGGACCTTCTACCGAAACGTGTACCTAATACTACGCAGCATCAAATGTGTGACGCTACAAAATGAAATATGTGCTTAATCAAGCTGTTTGTCATGCACACATACGTATTACTTGTTCACAGCGTTTGTGCACGTGTGACTTTCGCCTGCAGACTTGCGTCCAGGAAGCATGCACGCGTGAAAGCGGCGTTTGCGGGCGCACCGCGGGGCAGTAACTCGGCACAGCCTTTCCGCCTGTCACTGCGTGGCGGCGCGGCATTACAGCCCTGCCGTTCGGGCCGGCGTCGCGTGCCACCCGATTCCGCACGGCTGTCCCGCGCGGGCTCGCGTGCACTTCCGCCTCCGTTTGCCTATTGTCCAGGGGCGGCACGCAGGGTTCATGGCTGGGACCAGGCAGTAAAGCAACAAAAATAATTGACGACGGTGCTCCGCAGGGCGCCGAAACCGGTATGCAGCCCTCCATACTGCAAGCATATTAAAGCTGTGAATCAGCAGCGATGAGCAAACCGTTTGTTTCAGTCAGAAAAATGCAAAAGGGAATTCTTTTATGGGGAATAAATGCAGGTTTACTGGTCACTGTCCTGTAGCAGCAAAGTATCTTTACCACCCAGCTCCTCTAAAACCCAGCAGCCTTCTTCATACGCTGCTTTTGACCACTCTTCCTCCGGCTTATCTCATTATTTTAGCGTCTGCTTGTTTGTTCTTTAAACATCTGTAGGAAAAGCGAAAAAGCAGGAGAACACGTGAGGTAGTACTGGCGATTGTGCAAGTTTTAGGAATGATTTGCTTTAAGATTTCTGCATAATATTTTGGGTAGAAATTGGTTTGGTATTTTGAAATATAACATGTCATTTATGGCCTGGTTAGTTTCAGCCTTAAAGTGGGTTGGTTGCTTTACCTATTATAATTTTTCATCGTAGCAAAACAACAGTTAAATATAATCATACAGGCGTACTGCTCACGCTGCATTTCCTGCAGCAGACTTAAAAAGTTTTGTATTATGAACAATGGTGTAGACGTGCACCATGCATGCTGCCAGACTTGGTCAGAAAAGCTGACGGCTTTTGTCAGGACCATGCACACTAGAATTTTTGTCCCCTTTGGAACGTTTGACCTCCTTTTCTGTTTGTTCTTCAACAGGAAATGCTATCCCTCATAGATAATGTGGCAGTTTCACATTTTAACAGTCCATCTGCTTCCAGTCTCTCAAGCCTTTTTATCTACATCACCCCCTCTTATATTGCTGACCTTGTTCCTCCAATTAATTCTGCTACTTCCTGTTAGTCCCCTGAAATCCTCGTTTAGCTCTCCCTAATTATTATCTAAGTAAATGAGTCAGCAAATGGCCCTTGAAGTCCAAAGGCTCCGTCTTGATCAGACAAAATAATTGTTTAATAACTAAAATCGAGCATTTTTTCCCCAGTAGGTATACTGTTTTTTATCTATAAACTGACAGAATTCTGTGTGAAAACCTGGCAGTAATTTGATCCTTTTATGTTGGAAACGGCTAATGAAACAACATTGTCATTTCCCATAGAGCAAATGCCCCCCACCCCTGACATTTTTTTTCTTTGAACTCTGACCCCATAACATAGTTCAAAGAAATTTTTTGAACAGTGTGTAATGATATCCTCAGGACCATAATTATGGATCTCAACACTGGTCATGTTGTTTTCTTATTAGTTATTTTTAGCCAGGAATAATTTTATCAACTTACTTTCTATTAGAAAGATAAACAAACCAGTAGCTACTTATAATGGTTGTATGTTGCACTGGTAAAATCGAGTGTAGTTAGTGCTAGACTGAAATCCACAATGACAGCATGAGCAGTAAGTGGTGGGGCGTTTGATCTCGGCTATGACGCGTGTGCACCTGGGGCTCCTAGAAACGACTGTATTACGACCTTTGATAAGCCTGCTTCGTTATGGAGTTCCGTACGTTTGCCCGCGATGGCCTGCTGACCCATCTGGCAGCTTTTGCCTGGCTTAAGGCCAGCTGGCTTCCGCACAAACGGATTCCCCTCTCGGGCCTGAAAGTGGGGGGAGACTTCCACCAGTGACTCCCAGGAACGCCGCATCCCCCAAGTGCTGTGTGTGCAAAATGCGGAGCTGATAACCCTAAACCTAGCACCATGCCGTCAAAGGTACACGGGCATCTTCACCTAACGCATTCCCAACATTTTTCACCCTCCAGCCCTCCTTGTTTTATATGCTTTATTTCACATGTAATTTTAAAAATGTTTCTACGCGTTCCACCCAATAGTGTCAGCAGACTGACGCGGCTGAGCGTGAACGCCCAGAGCTGGGCAGCAGCCTTGGAGGAGCTCCGCCCTCCTCCCTCCCGCCCGCTCTGGCTGTCCAGGCCTGTTTTTCCGCTAAAACTGAACAAACAGGACAAATCTGCACAGCTTATGTCTTCTGTAAGGTGTAATTTCCTGCATTCAGGTTGGACAAAAAGTTGAGTTTTTTATCTGATATATAATATGGCCTCCATAGTGTAATGATAGTGTAATAATTGCATTTGTCACTATCAACTGTCAAGTTTAAAGTAGATCCCTCTTCCAAGGGTAATGGGGGACTCTGCGGCTTGGGCCAGGTAGTACACGGCACCGGGCATACTGACATACGCATAAAAAAATAAAACCAGAACCTTCCGTACAGGATGGACTTAACAGCAGCTCAGCTTTTCTATTTGTTATGAATCAGAAATTCTAGCTGCAGTGTTTCAGAAAGTATTTGTTTCAGAAAGTATTTGTCACTGTACAAATTATTTGCGCAACATGTCGCCCCACTTTTGAAATACCGATGGTGCCTTAGTCTCTTTAGCATCATGTATTAATTAAAAATCAAAGGGGAAATTGCACGGGTCCAGAATTGATAATCAGAAGGTATTTCAATAGTGGACCTTCTTGCCGTTAAAGGCACGGCACAGAGAAGGGCCCACCGATGGTCTTCTCTGCAAAGTATTGTCAGTCAAGGTTCTTTTAGGCTGTGGACAAACACAGAGGTAACCACTTAGAAATCCGATAGCTAACACCTGGACAGGATGCTAAGCTCCTCCCATCAGGAGTTAGATGTAAAGATGGCATTAAAAAAAAAAAAACCCGAATGATCCAGTCCCCTGCACTCTTGACACTTTCATTATAATCTGTCTCTGCAGCTCTTCATTAAAGATCAGCCGGGCGTGCAGTTTGAATCCACTTGAGATGGAGAATTTAAGCCCATACACACCCCGTCCTGACGCCTGTGGTTGTGTGAGTGTGTGTCAGTATTTTTGGATCTTCGATAAGCACTCTGTCTGGCGGTGCTATAATTACTGACTATTGCGCTGAGAATAATGCCGGTCCTTGGTTGATTAAGCGCCCGTCCTGTTTTCAGGGCGCCCTGATAGGAGCTCACTCGGCCCATATTATCTGCAGCTGAGATGAGGGCTTGCCCCACCAGGGGAAGGGTTTTCTGACGGGTCATTAATTTTTCTTTTTCTTTTTATTTTCTCATTTGACGTGCATTTGCAACGTTCCGTGAAAACCCTCCCAGCAACAGTCACAATGGCCCTGCCAGCTCAGACTACAGAGTGTGCCCAGTCACGGTTTGAGGCGGTGCTCTGCAATTCACCCGCCTTCATTAATATCTTGCATCAGTGACACAAAACAAATAAACCCCAAATATTTATTTGGCCTCTCTCTTTGCCTGCCTTTTTCACTGATGGATGGCATTCTGGGCCTTTATTTACCTATGACCAGTTATGAGGCTTTGTGTGGAGTTTACCGCAAGCATAGCACAAACCTTCCGTGTTATTACTGGGCCCAACTGGCACTTCGATGCAGTGTTTTCTTGAACAAAACCAGTAAAGTTAGATTAAGTAACCAAAGTCGTAGGTGAAGGTGAACTATGCCTAAGTTTAACCAGTGTGCTCAGCTTAGTGATTTTGAGTGGGAATATTAAAATGTGTAAGAGTCAAATGAAAAGGTAACGTCCACTAAATCGAATTACTTTTTAAAACGATGCTAAAAGGTAATCTTGATTATGACGATGCTGTTGGTTGGAAGCAGTGTGAGCTTAATGTTTGTGCAGGATTCACACTGCCCAGTTAAGTTGAGCATGGCAACCCACTGCTAGTTTTCCCATCACTTTCAAGCTTGGTCAGCTGATGGATATTATAGAATAACTTCCATGTGCCCTGCCTTGCACCTGTATCCTCCAGACCCCAGGTTACAGAAAATGGATGGATGGATTTTCCAAGTGCTCGTTCGCATAATTTCCGCTTTTGCACAAATTACAGTCATAATACTCACTCCGCGCTAGCAAGTTAAAGCTCTGTTGACGAAAAAAACAAAAGCGTAGCAAATGCTCTGATACGTAAGTCCCTGGAAACCGCCCACATAGGGTTTATGATCTCCCACGAAGCCCCGGCTCCCGTAGCGGCACCGCGGAGCCCCCTACTGCGGCCCACGGCGAGGCACAGCCGCGCACATTCCTCCCGGCTGCTCTCCATCTCCCAGCCAGCGGCAGAAAGCATTATCTCAGCCCCGATGAGCAATTCATGTCCCTTTGCAAACACAAATGGCAAACCGTTTAAGAGAGCAGAACTTTTCCTAGCTGAAATATAGATAGCAGATGTACATTTGTAATTGATGTTTTAGCATTTAAATGAAGGACTTGTTCGGCGCTTTTCTGTCAAAGTTTGTGCGGAAATATAGAAGAAATATAGGATCGAAGTACGTTATCGAAACGTAATTCATTATTTTTTACTAATACTTTTTAATGTGCAGAAATCGTGTTTTGGTGCATACATCCTGCCCGATCGAGAGCGTGCGGATGCCGACTTTTATCATGACCATTATTATAACCTCTCTCTGCTTTGTTAGCCTACTGTGGTTATGTGATTTTCTTAATTATACTCGCAGTAAATGTCTCACTTGAGAATTAAACTACTGCCTCCAGGACCTGTGTTATCTTGAATTTTATCTTAAGTTGTTCAGTCAAGAATTCGGGAAAGCTTTTTTAATCCTTTATTATTATAAGCAGCGGGACTAAATATGCCAGACGTAGACCGAGCGGATTTAGTTAAGGGAGGGGCCGATGGTGTAATCATGCACTCCTCGGGATATGACAGAAGACTGCCTTATTTGTAGACACTGTGAAACGGGCGGAGGCTTTCTGACAGGCTGCTGTGTAATTAAGATGCTCCATGCTGCAGACGAAAGCCACCTGGTTCGCCCCTTCTGATCTGTCATTATGTGGCTGGTATAGATCAGCCTGCCTGGAGGACGTCAGACCAGGATGATGACCAGGAATCGTCCATAACAGGGAGACAACCACAGTAACTGGACATATAGGTGCATTTCCAGATAGGAATGAAAATTTACTAATTTTTTCAATGTATCCCCCCCCCACTCCCCAGAAGGTCTTGCACTGGGGCACATTATAAGAAGCTTATGCTACTGCTGAAGACCATGCATGTAGTTGGCCATCTTTAAAATGTGCGCCATTCACAGTATTACCCAGTAATTACCCTGATACTGTACATTTTTGATTTGCAGAAATGCATGACTGGTCACATCTGATCAAGTCCTGTTTGCTTTCTTGTTCATTTTATCTGTTACTGAAATAAAACATGCATTCCTCAGAATATTCTAGAACTCTATCTCATCTGCAGACAGCACCACGTCTCTGTAAAAACAGGCGATGGCTTTCTGAAATTATTATATAATCATTTTATATAATAACATAA
The DNA here is from genome assembly GCA_026780845.1 of Petrocephalus sullivani. Taxonomy (NCBI): domain Eukaryota; kingdom Metazoa; phylum Chordata; class Actinopteri; order Osteoglossiformes; family Mormyridae; genus Petrocephalus; species Petrocephalus sullivani. Next base: position 4,804,878 of record JAODKM010000039.1, read on the forward strand.
TATCTAAATAATTCTTTAAATATTTGTCTTCTTAATTGAATAGCCAAGATGAGAGTTTAACTGTGAGTGCTCCACATACCAGCTTCACAGTCCCTACAATACGGGAATGCTGATTTAGAATTTTCCCAACACAAAATGTTTTTTTTTTATTTTAATCCTTTGAGGTCAGGTTAATGTTTGAGATGAATTCTGGGTACTGTTGGGCAGCTCTTAGAGGTCACTCTGTACCTGGCACTCAGCACAGCAGGGGCAGTCTGAGTTTAATTTTCTGTGTTCAAAAAGCCTGCATTTTGAATACTTTGCCACTTTGCTACATTAATCTGCGTTCCTGACCATCAGGTGCAGTGCCGGTTCTCAAATCCTGAAGTAGTGAAGCCGTTTTTAATCAAAGGAACTGCAGTTTTTTATATAATGTTTTGCAGAATATAAAATGTGTTTAAAATGTGCGGAACATAACATTGCCAGCTCTGGAGCCCTTGGCAAGCCAGCATAGAAAATGGACGGTTTACAAGACCAGCACTGCTGCTGGTCTGATGGTGTGAGGTGCTAGTCTTGGTGGAGTGCTGTGAAGTCTGCTATCAGTGTGAAACGTGTGAAATCTATACGAGTCACTTAGTAAACTCATTATTACTTAAAGTGACTTTAAATTCTGTCGTGGGGACTCTTGCTCAGATTTAGGCTGAACGAGGTGCCTGTGTCAGCCCGTGTTATAGCTGGGAGGAACATTTTGTCTGGCTGCACCCGTCCCGTACCTTCACTGCCTGGATGAGGGTGATTCTGGGCTGCCTGTGTGTAAATGCTGAGAAAGGGCTCTGGGTTGGGAGCCTGTCAGGGAGCACTAACTAACCCATCGTGTTGCCATGAAGAGAAGCGGTGCTGGAATTTTCACAGATGGGCTTTTATTACGCTATAGCGCCATATCCTATATAACGCTATAGTGTATATAACTATAGTAACAATGGTGCATTTTAATCCAAGTTCCCTTTTTTATTACTAATATCTTGTTACAGGAGGAAAAACTGTCTGGTAGGTGTTGGTTTTAAAAGATGCTATGAAGTATTATGAGAGTTTAATTAGAAAAATAGAATGGAAGGCAAAAATAGAAGTGAAGGCAGTCCTCCTCTGCCTGGGGGCCCAGGGACCTGGGGGCAATCCTCCCCTGCCTGGGGGCCTGGGGGCAATCCTTCTGTGCCTGGACACTGGATGCCAGGGGACCTGGGGAACTCCTCCTCTGCCTGGGGGCCCAGGGACCTGGGGGCAATCCTCCTCTGCCTGGACACTGCATGCGATTGAGCAGGGGAATTAAACTTGCAGAGGGTGCACACCGACACCAGACAGCAGGGGGGGGGGGGACTGGAAAAGCCACACCTGTTTGCAGCTTTGCAGACCGGCAGAATGACCGTGCGTTTAATGGCTGTGCCTGCATTCCCGATTTCACAAGGGGGCAATTAGAGACTGAGCCCTGGGGGGTTTCACAGCCATTACAAAGGGGCGGAGGCAATAAAACGGCCTGTGTGTGTGAGTTATGCTGACCACGGTACTGGCAGTGTAAGTTATCTTTAGGTTTCCATGTTTAAATAACAAAAAATATGTGGCTGTTATGAAATGGAGCAATAACTGCACATTAAAATTAAGACACTGCTGATACACATATGATGTGATGATGCCTCGCATCAGTGTTCTGTCCCACGGAGACTGAGTTGTGGTTTTTAGATTTAATATTTCACTCCTTCTTTTTGTGAGGTGATTTTTTGAAGATAATAAAAAAAAGTATAATAAAAAAAAATCTTTTAACAATGATATAATAGAGGTGATGGCCAAAGAAAAAATCAAAGGGTAATTTTTTACTAGCTCATATATTTCCCCTCTTCATGCCACCTGCATGAAAGGACCCATATAAAAAAGTTTCAGAATTTACAGTTAAAATAAGATAATCACTGTAGCAAATATTTGTGTGCTCTTCTTGTGAGATTTACTTAGGTTCACGCTCAGCTACGACGCCCCCCCCCCATTTAAATAATGTATTATGCTTATACTGAATTTGAACTAAATATCTATAAATTTTTTTGTGAAAGACGTTAGTTTCCAAGATAATACTGTCGAGTTTTTTTCTGTTATGTACATGTCTGTATATATGAATGAATGTGTAACTATAGGCTGGACTGCCATATACTCCTGAAAAGAAACAGAACTGAAACAGGGTAGATGATTCAGATACAATGTGCAACCAAAACAGACGGAATGCTTATAACAGCAGAGGGGTCCTGCCTATTTGTAATGATAATTACCTGCATCGTTTTAGAGCTGAGAGCAGTTTGGCAGGAATGTTTAGGAGCGGGGAGAATTTGTTGTTACCGTCCTAAAAACAAACTCATTGTCTGCTTGCCTTTTGAGGGAGACACACGGGCGATGGGAGAACGTCCCCCAGTGCTCTTTTAGGGCCTATCCAGGTAGCATCTATTCAGCATGCAGCCAATGCGCTCCCTGCAAAGCCTCGTGAGCTACTTTGTGCTGCTCTGCAGTCTTTATCTAAAGATTTAAAGGCCCTTCGATGAAACAGCATCCACTAATGCAACATCTCCATACAGTACCCTTTTTGAAATACTCTATATGCAAAATACCAGTAAACATGTATTATAATAACTTCGGTTTGGAATATTTTCCCACACTTCAAACCTACACAGACGATGATCGATATGCTTATTATAGGTATTAAAAGTAAGAGCGATGATGACGGCGCGGAAAAGAATGCTGGCCAGAAGCCTGTCACACAAGGGAAGCCTTCAGAGCAAACTATCATCACTGCTACACCCAGTGTTGATTGCCTGTTAATTATTTGAGGAAGGGAATTTGAGCTTGGACACATCTATATAGCTGTAGCTTTAAATGATACATGTTGACTCAATAGATTGTGCAAATAAAATAAAAGTTCAGACTGTGCTCCCCACCCAAGTCAGACCGCGAGCTTATAAATCAAGATTAGATGGTCTTATTGGAGGTAACACCAGACAGCTGGAATGATATGCCGTAAAGCTAGTTTCACAACAGTGTGAGTCATCTTCCTCGCCGTAAGTCGGGACGGTAGTTTCTTAATTATCGCTAAACACAAGAGCCCCATGTTCAGTGGCACGGCTACCCACGCTACCTGAGGTAATATATCGGCCAGTGGTGCACGTGACCTGGACACTGAGGCTTTGAAGTAGATGAGATGAAGGTTCCTGTCATTTCGGTCGGACATTTGAAGATGTGTAATTCTAGGTGGTTCTATTGTATGCAAACAGAACAAAGAAAGTAAAACAACTGGAGAGCATTCTTTTTTTTTTTGTCCGTCAGCCTACACAGGTATTACTCATACATACCCACACGCACATCAGGCGTAGATGTGTTTGTTTCCGGATTCCCACTGACTCACAATGTCATGTAATTAAAGGTCCCTAACCTCAAACCTTCGCAATTCTAAAACTTATTGAGAAACGTGTTTTGTTTTTGAGTAAAAAGCAGATTAGGTTGAGGAAAAAAGCATTCTACATCACCCCCCCCCCCCCATTCTGCTCTCCTGTCTCCACATTAGTCCACACAGGTCACTGCCAGTCTACAAGCACAAACACTAATGCGTGAAGAGAAAAAAAGTGTCTTCTGTCCTCTATAAAAAGGCTATGCTGGTTCTTTCTGGTTGGGCAAACAGGTGTCCGCAGATTAGATTTAAAGGTCAGCGTGTCTCCATCTGAATCATCACTACTGATGTAACCTCAGGCTCTGTGATATAGCAGGTGTTAATTTCCCTCTACACAGATACTAAGGTTTTTTTTTTCATGAAGTACTCAAATGACATGGCTGTTGTTGACATATCTAATTTAAGCATGTGTCATCGAGCAGCGGCGTGTACACTCACACAGCAGCGCAGCAAAAATCATCTCAATTTAAATCGCAACAGGACGTCCATAGCTGGTCCTGAGAAAGCATTATTAATCACAGTATGAATGACTAAAGGAGCAGGATTAGGAAAATCACCCAAGGGCACATGGCTGAGAGTAAAACATTTCTCACAATTACTTTAACAATTCCAGCCTAAAAGCATGATCGCTGACCCGAGCTTGTCGATTTCCGTAGACTTAAGAGTGTTTATTTCCCCGAATAATGAGTTTTTGTCTGGTCATTAGGTACCGAGAAAACCTACATTTATGTTTACGTTCTCCCTTGTTCTGCTGTGCAAGAGAAATCGTCAGCGTTTACTGAGAAAGTGGAGTGCTGTTTCACTGTTTGCTAAGAATTGTGGGATATTAATTGTAGATCTGGTACACTCTGGTGGAGGTAGAAAAATACAAAGGCTAGCAGCCTGTGGACACTTATTCTGCTGTTTAATAAGGAATGGAATGTTCCTGCTTAGGCAGCCATCTTAAATTCGGGTCTTAATTGATAACCTCGCTCCCCCTTGTATAGCAGGGTCAGGTTATAATTAGGAAGGGTGAATTTTTTGAGAATTGGGACACCCCCCGATATGTGACTGCGATCAAGTTCTTTGTTGTTTCTTAACCCTCATAAGCCTTGCTAGAAAAATGTTTTTTTAAATAACCTATCAGATCGCACATGTATCATTTGACTTCCCTCTCTTTTGGTATATAGCGTACAGATTTCCGTACTCTGGGGTTCTATTTTGGCTTATTAAACCAGATTTGCACAAGTGTGGCTTGAGGTATGTTATGCGAGTAACATCACCAAGTAAGGAGGAGAGGATCTTGTTTAAAACATCCATGTTTGACTCTAAAAATGGCAAACCATCGCTGGCAGCTTTGTGGGAACATGACAGTTTATGGTGATGAATGAAATCAGTAATTTAAGGCCCTCATCAATAACTCAGCTTGGAGAAGTTGTTACCCTGGTGACATCCCAGGAGATCATCTGCTCAGGGATTTAAATTTACTGGGAAAAATACCTTCGACTGACAAGCACATCCCATCTTCCTTTCCACAATCTCTATGGAAAGTGCTTTTGTTAGCCTGATTAGATGAGGAACCTTCTGTGACCCTGCACTCGGATAAGGAATAAACAAAATCATACTTGCTATTTTTATTACATATTTACACATTTCCATGAATGAGGTGGTTCGCTGACGGCTCGCTGACGTGTCCCCCCCCCACCGCGCACATGGAGTTCGCATGTTCTGCCTCGTTGGGGTTTCATTCCCAAGTACGGTCCAAAGTCCTGCAGGTAGACTGATCAGTGTCTCTCTATAGCTCATGTGGTGCGTTTGTGTGTGGCCCGGTAATACCACGGTACCCTGCTCTGTGCCCTGTTCTCCCCAGAACCTCTGAAGTCATAGGAAAATTAATGAATGGATGGATGAGTAGCGAATGATGTATGATAAACTCCATAGCACGTTCCTTTGTGGTACTGAAGCCAGCCATCCCCCCCCCCAACCCCCCCTCCCCGAATCCCTGCACACAGCACAGACTTTCAGAAGTTTCTGCTTCACTAATGTGGAGTTTCCTGTCCCGTCACAGAATGTAGCGATTGTCAGTGTCACCGTCAGCCAGTCGCTGCTGTTTGACTAGGCAGCAGAACAGGCCACTCAGCCCTGGCAATAACATCCCCCCCCCCCCCCCCCCCCGCCCCCCCACCCCCCCCCCCCCCCCCCCCCCCCCCGCGGCGCCCCCCTGCCGCTCCTCCGGTGTGGCTCGCCCCCCCGG
>JAODKM010000039.1:4820375-4837098 GCA_026780845.1 Petrocephalus sullivani
CATAACAGTACGGGAAGCAGGGGACACCCTGCATGGGATGTTAGTCCATAACAGTACGGGAAGCAGGGGACACCCTGGATGGGATGTTAGTCCATAACAGTACGGGAAGCAGGGTACACCCTGGATACGACGGCAGTCCATTGCAGGGCACGAGACGTGGGAAAACCTTGCATAGGACGCCAGTCATTCATAGGGCTCACACACAGTCACATGCTACCAACAACTGAGGGTTTTCAATCTACCTAAAGCATATGTCTTTGGATAGAAACTGAGGTACACAGTAATGCTGGGAAACTCCATTTAAAAAGACATTCAAATTGTAATAATAATACAAGATTGACCATTCAAAGAAATGTGAATTTTAATTACACAATTGTATCAGCGGACCAGCCCATCATCCTATAGTAGCCTAAGCCCACTGTGCGTGACTGACCGTTAAAAGGTGAAATCTGCTGCTATTAAGAGAGGGAAATTACAAGGAGACAATAATATATAATAACACATTTTTATTTAATTAGCTACCCACCGGACATAAACACCACCCGAAACAAAAAAAAATTTAATTGTGGCGTGAAATTAAAATATCAAACGTTTGACATAGATGTACATAGAATTAAAGCTTAACCATGCAGTGAAAAAGCTGCCTTCAATTTAGGCTGTCTAGCTATGCTTGGGCAGTATTTAATTTTGCATACTGTTATACTGTGCACACATTTTACTGCAGTATATGGTATTTTGATGGTATTTTCCAAAGCAACGCTATTCTTTTGAAATCTTGGCAATAAAACACACCGAGTGGGGGATGGGGTACCCATAATAAAAAATGCTATTGAAATTCAAACAGTTTCCAGACTGTGCTTTTCAGGTTTTTGGGAGTTACTGTATCACCACATTCTACTTCTGATTCAATCATTATTTTGCTATTTTCTTTGCTGGGTCGGCTAGCTCAGTTTATTTATGAAAGTCTGCTCCTAGTGGCAGATGTATTATTCTTTGTTAAGCAATAAAGGTAGCTTATATAAATCTTTAAAAAATTTGGGATGTGGATTTTTGCCGTTCAGAATGTAAATATTTGGTAATATTCGATTTATATTTGAAAGACAAAGTGTAACCTTCCAGACCTAGTAAACAGAGGAACCACAATCAAACACCAGAAGAAGAAAAAACACGTTGCGAGATTATTTTTCAAAACAAATGTCTCCTGTTAACGGGGGCACGGCACCGGTTCACGTCTTACTTAGCCCGGAGTAATTGGCTTTATAAGCAGCTGAGAGGGCCGCTGACGTTCCTGGGGGGTCGATGCCATTGATCGGCGATGTTATGTCTCCGCAGGGACCCCGGTGAATCGGATTCCTATCATGGCCAAGCAGGTGCTGGACCTCTACACCCTCTACAAGCTCGTCACGGAAAAGGGAGGCCTGGTCGAGGTCATCAATAAGAAGATATGGCGAGAGATAACCAAAGGCCTCAACCTGCCCACTTCCATCACCAGTGCCGCATTCACGCTGCGGACGCAGTGAGTACTGGGCCAGCCTGGGGGGGGGTATTGCAGCGAGGGGGCGGCAAGGGAACAGGCTACCCAGCACTCGTCCATTATGTCTCCTATAGAAAGAATGCCTGGAGCATGACTGTGTCCTTTTCAATGGAAAACTATATTTTTTACAAAGTATTGTTAGAGTAAAAGTGTTCTTATAAAGACTCATTTCACTATTACAAAAAAGTCAAAGAAGTTCCTGCAATTAATACACAAATAATTAGCAGTATTTGTAACTAAAACCAGGCTTCCTGTACTTACATGCAGTACTGCTTTTTCTATCTATATTTCTGATGAGGTGGGTGTTTATATTGCAGATAATGTTACCGGTCATCATAGCTTGAGCGCTGTAATGGACACTGGCGTGCATAGTGTTGACAGCAGATAAAAACTCGGTTGGCTGGCAGGAGTCACCTCTTAAGGGCATCTCTAATATCAAACAGGGTGCATGTATGGCTTCGGGTGTCCCTGCGGGCCTGGCCAGTGCGGCCCGGTCTGACGTGACGTTTCTGCCCACGCAGGTATATGAAGTATCTGTACCCGTACGAGTGTGCCAAGCGGGGGCTCAGCTCGCCGGGGGAGCTGCAGGTCGCCATCGACAGTAACCGGCGCGAGGGCCGTAAGCAGGGATTCGGCGCCGGGCTCTTCGGCTACCCCCCTGTTGGCACAGCCGTGGCCCTTACCCCTCCGAAGGTCCCGCTGGCTCACGTTGCCATCCCAACCCCCAGCAGTGGCCGGGCTGCTCAGGCCAGGGCTGTAAAAAACGGTGAGGGTGCCTTCGGGGTTTGGGTCAGAACCGGTTTGGTTTAGGTGTGAGGGGGTCCGAGCTACCTATTCCTGGGAGCAGCAGATGGTTGGATTTATGGATGGATGGATGGACAGTTGGAACAAATAAGCACTAAAAGTACACTATTAATGAACTGTAACAAAAACTATGTTATAAAACCTATAAATGATATAAGCATGAGTTAAACACAGCCACAGAAAGAAGATATAGTTTTATGGTTATCATACAGCAGCTAAAAGCAGCAGGCCTACCCGCTTGATGCTGTTTGATTTCTGCTGTTTTTTTAATGCTGTTTTTCAGTCTCCATGCCCTCCGTCAGCAGACAGTTTGCCGACATGGTACTTTGCTTGTTTAACCACCACCCCCCTTTACAGAGGAGTCCACGCTGCCCCACTGCATGAGTGCGCAGATGCCCGTTGCCGCGGCGATGGCGGGTCACCCCCTGGCCGCAGCGCGGGCAGTGGCCCTGGAGCAGCTACGTGAGACGCTGGAGCGCGGAGAGCCGCCACGCAAGAAGGCGCTGCTGGCAGTTGAGGAGCAGCAGATGAGTGTGCAACGTGCACTGCAGCGGGACCTCGTCACCATGGCGACGGAGCTTCCCATGAACATAAAGCTGAACAGCAGAGGTGATGCTCTGCCCAAGTTTTCAGCTAAAACACGAAAAGTTCCCTGGTTTAGTCTTCAATTGTTCTGTCATTTAGAAGATTCTTATCCTATGGGGGCAGCAGTAAATCGGATTGATAAAATATGTATGATGTTAATGCAGCCGCATTTTAAAAGTACAGTTCTAAGGAGTATGACAGGCCTCTTACTCACAGTGTTAGAGTTAGGAATAAGCAATCAAGCTAAATTAATTAATGTAAAAATCACAGCACTAGTGTCACTGGGCTTGGTGAAATATTACAGTGAAAATGGAGATTCTCATATTTATACCATTCATAAAGAAATATGCAGTGTCCTGCATACAGGCATTCAGATAACTCATTTTAAACTTTGCGCAGAATAATAGATCTATCCTGTATGAGCTTTTTCACAACTCCACATACCTCCTGCCTGAGCGCTACCAATAAGTCAGGGGTTTCTTAATCATAGTTTAATACCAAGAGAAATTTAAATTTGTCAATTTATAAGCCAGTCCCTCCACTCTGCATGCTCATTTCACCCTAATCACATGTCATGCTGTGAGGGGAATGACCAATAAAGTTTAAATAGTTTTAATATGCTGCATTGTCACAGACAGAAATGAGTGACTTAACTGCGACATCTAAACAGTGTAAATCAGCAACCTTTGGGGTTATTGTGTTTCCTTTTTATCAAAAGGAAAATATCACTACACATATAATACCTCTTTAAGTTCTCAGATATTGAACAACCTGTACCAAAAGTAAAAAAAAACAGGCACCCTCCCAAAATCTACAGTATTTAATACAAATGTTTCTTTTGAGGCTTGTGAAACAGGACACCCGGGCCAGGAAACCCACAGCAACTCTGCGTGTTTGTTCTGCCTCAGTATCGGCACACCCAATTGGACAGCTTAGCTACTTCCTATCACTTAGCCAATCACCAAGGCCTTTGTTAGTTAAACCAGGTTTGCTGTGGGCGCAACAATGCAATGTATGACATTTCTGGGGAGTGGGGGGGAGGTCCGTATCTGTAAAGAACCCTCACGCCCTGAATATATACATACAGACTTAAACAAGACATACGTTTAGTAATATATGGAAATATTAAGACAAACGAAACAACACAGAAGTGACAATTAATACATCTGGTACATATGTAACATGTGTTACATTTGCCAGTGCAATGCAAATGCACCTTTATTTGCAGCCTCCCTTCATGTTTAATAACCCCCCCACCCTGACTGCCCCTGACCACTATTCTTCTCCCACATCTCACTCTTTGTATTGATATTGAGTCTGACTTCACTGTTTTTCACCTCTCTCCGGTTCCTGGCAGATGACAGGCAGGGGAATGCATTGAACCTGTCTACCAACGGCATTAGCAGCATCAACATGTCAATAGAAATAAATGGAGTTGTCTACACAGGTAAATAGTAGGCCGTTTGCTGATGTAATTGCGGGCAGGAAATTCAATAAGTTATAGCCATGTCCTCACACTTAGTCCTCCATGCAATTTGATGTATTTTCTATAAAATCCATTGTAAAGAAGTGGCGGACCAATGGAGTCAAAAAAAAGTGAAATATCGTAAAATCGAGCAGGCTAGGTCCTGTGTCGATGGAGCTTATTGTCTTATGTGCTGGGTGAAAGAGCACTTGTTCTGGGAAAATCCCCGTTGAGCTACTGAGCCAGGGACAGTAATTACCTGCCGACAGACAATGCTCCTTGGCCTGTAGGTCTGAGAGACATCTCTGACAGTAAACCTTGTTCAAGAGACCTTCATATCTGAATGGAGGCCTCCCTTAAAGCCTCCTCCTTATGTCTGCTCAGCCTGCCCCCCCCCCCCCCCCCAGTATGGATGTAAGCCTTTTGTGTTGCAATGTTCTTCTGCCAAACTCTATTTAACTATAAGACATTATAATGCTTAAACCCTGAAAGTCATCTATAGTAGAGTACTTTAAACTACAAAATTTTGCACAGAATATTGGAATGACCGGGCTTGGTAGAGCGACTCAGACAAAGAAACCGTAGTTTGTGATATTTCTGATATTCTTGACTCGCACGGCATTACACTGTGTTTGTTTACTAGGACTCCAGCCCGCTGACTCCTATCCATCTGCTTCACCCACAGGTGTCCTGTTTGCTCGTAAGTCAGCCACTACAGGGCTTCCGGGCCGGGGAAGGAACGGTCGCCTGGAATCTCAGGGAAAGTCCATCCTAATTCCGGAAGCACATAGCAAGTCCCCCCCCTCCCCGTGTTCGTCAGGGGGCAGCAGTTCTGGCTCTGGGGGGCCCGTACCCTGAATATTTAAACGCTCATCCATTCAACAGTACTGTCCCACAAAGTCCTCTGTGATTTTTCCAGGAAGGATACTAAGAATAACTGCAGAAAACCTAAGGGAATGAATTAAAGATTTTATTGGATAATATCAGGACTTATCTTTCCTCATGTGAAATATATATATTTATGAATCTGACTTGGTCAGTTGTGGGCAGTCTGGCGTAGTTTGTCTCATATATTTTCTCCGTTGGCATAGGAGAACATTCATGAGATGAATGTAGTCATGTAGAAAAACATGGTCATTGCAAATGAAAAAGCAGGAAGTTATTGCTCAAAGCTGATACCAAAGACAAACAGAAAATACATGTTTATGTGCTATAGCTCATTGTATGAGATTTTGTAGGTCACGTCTTTTGACACTAAGATCAAACTGCGGCACACATTGAAAAGTGGTTGATTCCAGCTGCAAAAACTGAGGAACTCCTGTGTTTTGTAACCTTTGTTGCAAGAACACAATTTACAACTATGCTGTACCTCCACTGAATTAGTGGTACCTGCTTGGAGTGGACTTTACCCAATACAGGAAGAACTGTTTGACCCTTGAGCACGCCTACACAACTTTATCATTTTCCATGACTTTCTGTTCTCCCCACAGTCATTTCAGGCTGAGATGGTGGAGATGATGTGGGCATGGCCACTCGTGTTTTATCAAGTGAAACTGTGAAATTTGTCTGAAAGCATCCTCTCTCATGCTTCTGTGTGTGATGTAAAGAACATTGTTCTAAGTAGCCTGGTTGGGACAGTTTGGAACTACAGTGATTATGGGCCAAAGATCATGCATAACCCTGTGGCTTTTTGATAGACCTTCTTATAATGTTTACCCTTGAGTTTTTGTTACCACGGTCTCCAGTTCCACATGGGCATGGGATGGAGTTGCATGACGCACCTTGAGCTTTACATTTGGCGGATACAGTGACTCAGATCTGAAGTAACAGGTGCAGACTGGTGGTTCTACTTACAGTGTCTGAAAGGGGTCCCATCGTACGAGAGCTGTCGTCGGTGGTGTTCTGCTGTTCTCACGGAAAGCCATTTTTGTGATTGAGGACCAGGTGTGTTGAACTAACTTGATCCAAACCGGATTTCTGATATTATTGGCAAGGCGGGTGGCACTGATATTTTATATGACTATTTATTGCAGTGCCTTCCCCTTCATCAGGTTAATAGGTTTAACGGTGTGTCAGATACATTTTATTACTGGTGGTTGGCAGAAACTGTTACGTTTATTTAGCATTTTATTGTAATGTGATTCTTGAAATATTACACACCTGATAATTTTTAAAGTACCAATCACTAACTGTTGATAAAATTTATTCAGCTGATGGAACATCTGTGCCCATGTCACAGCCCGTAAATTTCCATGCGTGTGTCAGAGTCTAAAATGAGAAATGAGCTGCTAACAGTACAAGCTTCACAGGAAGTCCCCCCTCCTCACGGAGTCCTGCTCACGTTCCCTTTGTCGGAACTCAGCACCCATTTTACCGAACTTGTTCGGCTCCTGTAAGTCCCATGTTTTGATTTTAAATGTGAACAGTGGAGTTTTAAGTTCTGTATTTAAATATTATGTAGGTAGTATATTTTCAGCATAATAATATGGTACTGATGTCGTCAAAATACATTTCTCAGAACAACACTACTTGACGATAGCTTCTTCTGTCCCTTTTATGCATTTGTTGCATCTCTAAAATTTATATTTGGGGTTCCATTATAGTAAAGTTAGCAAAATTTCATAGAGTAGCTAAATTTGACAATACGCCACTACAAATTTATTTAGTAGCTTGGGTCATCCTTAACGGCATCTCCACTCGATGTCCCCGATGATCAATGGCAAAGACGGAATACATGAACGGTGCATCTGGAAACAGGAGAAACAGAATCTGCAAAATATATAATTGTGAACTGGGAGGTCTTTGACATTAATCTGCGGCCTTGTAAACGTTTATTTGTATGCTGTTGTGACAAGAAAAAACCAAGGGAAACAAGTAAATGTTTTATATCCTTATGTGTTTTTTAATTAGTATTTGTATCATTTAACATGTTTTGTATTTTTATTTTTTATTTATTTTAGTTTTTAATGTTCATACTGGGACTGTAACCAAGAATACTACATGTGTCTGTAGGTTTGCATACAGCCTGATACCTCATATCTGTATATGCATAATAGACTCTAAATACCAAAAAATACCTCATAATTTTATTTCCATTATTTTAAAATGATCCTGTCCATTTGGAAAGCAACATTTGTGTCACGAAATCACTGGATGCTGTCATATTTGAAATGCTATATGTTAAACCAAAGAGGGGAATATTTTATAATATCATCTACCTCATTTGTATGGGCTGTGCCAACAAGCTTCATCACAATCTTATCCGCCAGTTTGAAATGTAGATTTGAGGTTGTCACATGAAACCTGCTGAACACACACAAAAATGTTGGAAAACTGAATGAGATTTTTTTTTTTACAATGTATTCCACTGCCTGAAATGTTTGTCCATAGTGTCATGTTAAAAATAATTAGATACTCTTATAAGGGTAAAAGTAAATATTTAAAAAGGTTTGTACAATAAAAATGAAAATAAAAAATTAGGCATTAAGTTTACTAGAATATCTGGTACATATTCTTGCTTTGTCTGAGTTGTAGTTGTTTTATGTCTGTTTGTTTAAGTGTTGACCCCAGTACATTACATTCCATATATTTAAATGACTATATATGGAGTAAGTTATGTAAAGGCTTATCTCATGCAGGATCACTGTGAGCCTCGATCCTATGTGCGGAAAAGCAGCTTGGAAAGCCTGAATGGGATACCTGTCTATAGTATAGAACACATTTTGAGACAGAATTTCCCCTTCCACGTTTTGAGTTATATGCAGAACTCCACCCAAACTACCATACACAGGGCTAAAGCAGGAAATCTAGTCTGCAAACCCTTACACTTTTGGTGACCTTTAATAGCTAAGGATACTGTGAGTCATTGTAAGCACAATCTGCACTTAACATGTACAGTATAATCACATCTGCATTTAGCTCATGCAGAGTCACCCAGGAACAGCCAGCAAAAGACGGGTCCTGATATTTTGTCAATGATGATATACAGCTCTCCTCAGTTTCCAAAGTGTCTCCAAATGAATTTCCAAAATTCATTCAATTTTGTATATTGTTCTAATATTTTATCCCAAATGTTGATCTTTCATTGTCTGATTGGAGAAATCATTCATTTACAGTTCAATACTAGTACTTCTTAATTTTCTGTAGTGTTGAGGAAGTTAAATATGACATATTATTCAGTAAAGCAGGCAGATTCCAATCAATGTTTTCTTAGAAAGGATGCCTGAAGATCCAGACAAGTAGATAAATCAATCAGTGCACTACTGAACAAAAAGCGTTTCATTCTATGCGTAAATACTCCATTTTATGATGCCCTAAAAATATAACAAATACAAAGCAGGGTGTTCAGGTTAGTGCCGTTTTTAGCTGTAAAAATGTGAGTAACAATATCCCCAATTTTGAAACACATACATTTCTGCCCTGTAATACCTTATCATTACTGTTTTGAGAATGTGCCAGGGTCTTGTTCACATACACACATTGTGTTCCTGCAGCCAATATGTGCAGCCACAATACCACACTTAAAACTGAACAATTGTAAAATGTGTTGTCCTAAAATAATATGCAATACATTAAATACACATTCATTTATGGCATTTAGCTGACACCCTTATTCAGAGTGACTTACATTACACAGTTACAGGGAGTTACAACCTCCCTGGAGCTTGGGGTTAAGGGTCTTGCTCAGGGACCCACTGGTGGTAGACAAGACTGAAAAATGAATGAATCCCCAAAATGAATCCAATTAAAAATAAGTAAACTCTTTATGGAAAAAGCCCCATTTAGCCAAATGGTGTCATGTGTGCTCACTGGGTCATGTATTCGTCACTATAGGATCCGAGTCAACCGGGGATGTCAGCTGCACATGATGCGCCAGCGTGGAACGTCAAAAACAAATGCAACAAAAAAGTAACAAACTAAACACAAGCCAAATAGAAAACGGAAAACAAAAACATCCAGTTCCTGTCAGGAGGTTTGTCAGCATCAATACAGACAATTAAAGGTAATCAGCCATTTTATGAAAATGTATGCAAATACATAAAATTTTCTCTAACTGGTAAGGATGTGGGTTTGACAGATGGTCTGAAGTCCCTTATTACTTGACTAGTTTAATATTTAGTTTAACACCGTTGACTCAGATCGGCAGTGCATGCGCAGCTCTAATCCACGCTTGTCTCAGATGGTATAGTGATAGTGATCAGACAGTGCATTCCCAGCGTGAGCACGCTGCATTGCATTGCCGGTAAATGGTGAACAGTCAGGTGCGTCATGCAATTCCTGGGTGGGAGCATCCACACACAGACCTCCTCCTTATTAGACATCACACTGGGCCTGTGTTGTGAAGCCAGATTTCTTGCTTAGCCAGATAAGTTGTTGGATTTATGGTACCCAAGTTTAAACTGACTATTTGTGTATACTTACATTTAACCCAAGTTATCTGTCTAAGCAAGAAAGTTCAGCCTCATGATACAGGCTCATTATCACAAATCTACCGTGCAGATCATTCTATATGAGGTTGGTCTGTCCAGGACCATATCTGTGTGTCTGCACAACGTGCAAATCAGGTTCAGTATCTGGACTTCTGACTGAGACCACTCTTGGACGTTAATATGTAGTTCAATATCTGAACGTCTAGGTAGTTTACCTTTACCTTACCTGTTAAATTATGTTCATGAATTTGCTTAGTGTTAGCGGGTTTTTTTTTTTGTATTTTTTATAACCAGCTTGCACCTGCTGTGACTAGTCAGCATTACATTTAGCTTAGTTGTCCCATTATGGCAACTGGCTAACATTAGCTAAACATTTCAGTCATAGGAGCTAACTGGGCATTACCTTTGGAAACTGCTATAGCAAAAGAAAACATGCATATAAACATATACAAAAAAAACTATAATGTTAGTAGAAGCGACTGAAGAGACGTCTAAATAACTAAAGTCGGAGTAACAGTTAGCTAGGTTTAATGTTAACTAGCTACAAATGTGGCGCCATGGTAGCTAACTGTCTACATGACAGTCATAGCAAGTCATATTAGAAAAGAACTAATATTAATAACCATCGGTTTTGCAATCTGTGCGCGCGGTTTTAATCTAATCATACGTACTTATCATGAAGGGAAAAAGCTTTTCTTAATTGCGACATGTGAGTTCTGAAGCACATATTCAGAAGATTGCTACTCCTGTTGACTTTGTCACTATGGCAAGCCATTTTAGCTTTAATTTTTTAGAGGATATCACATATTCAACTATAACTAGTTAGAATGCACATTCCTGATTTCAGAAATTAAATTGTAACTAGTTATGTGTATTTCTGATATCACAAATTCAGTTCCAACTAGTTAGAATGGTAATACTTAATATCTGAAATTCAAAATTAACTAGTTGAAATGCCAATTCCTGATATCGGAAATTACATTTTAGCTAGTGTAATGATCACTGCCAGGAAGCACGAGCGGGAAGCCAATGTGCCAGGAAACACGGAATTTATTCCAATAACTACACAGACAGGGAGCAGCACTACAAAACGTCACTGACCGGACTGGGGAAACGGACTTGAACGCGGACTTAATACACAGGATCACTAATACAGAACAAGAGACAGCTGGGAAACGCCACAATTCACACAAGGGTAATGAGGGGGCGTGGCACACAGGAGGATCCAACGGGCATGACGTGACAGCTAGTAAAATGAGAAAATCGTTTAGAATCTATTTCAGTAGGAGTTGGAAGTTAAAATACTAGTAACTAGTTAAAATGCCAATTTATGATATCAGGAAATCAAAGTCAAGTAGTTATGATTCAATTTTATTTAATTTCTACTAGTTAAAATTCCAACTCACACTGCGATAAATGAGGAAATTGTTTTGAAGCTCACTAGCCAAAATAGAATTTCTGATATCATGAATTGGCATTTTAACTAGTTAGAATGGAATTTCTGATATCAAGAATTACCATTCTAACTAGTTGTAACTGAATTTGTGATATCAGAAATACACATTATACCTAGTAAGAATTGAATTTCTGATATCAAGAATTTACATTCTAAGTAGTTAGAACTGAATTTGTGATATCCTCTAAAAACTAATTAATGCTAAAACGGCTTGCCATATGTCTGTAGTTTGCAGCTAGAAATGCAACTTAAAAGCACAGTGTAATACTCATCTGCAGGTGACATAAGATGTTGGAAAGACGTCAACAATTACCAAATTTGAACTAATTTCAAACTATGTTTAGAGGTCCTGTGGACGTCGACATTGGACGATTAGAAGACGTCATAAAAACTTTCATTCTGGCTCCTCAGGGGATGTTTTTTCAACGTGTGATAAATACGTCTTAGTGGGATAGATTTAATAAAATTTTCCCAGGTAATCTTTGATTAGTACATTTAACGATCTGTATTTTTTTCTCCATTTTCTAATATATATTCTCGTTCTATTCTCCATTGTATTCTCTCTCTCTCTCTCTCTCTCACACACACACACACACACACACATATAATTTAGTTAGTCTATAAAGGCATATTCTTGTATGCTCCAATAGGCTCGCCATACATGAACGAGAATACATGGAAACGTCATGAGTAATCCATCTCAGTTTCATCAACAATGCTACCTGTTGTCCGATTGTGATGGTGAAAAGCGTGCAGCTTCCATTATTCGACACATGGCATGGCAAACGCTTTAACGCCGATTAGCCGCAGACAAACGCGTTACAACATTCTAATCACAGCAGGTGCTCAAATCGGGGAAATTAAACTATTAAACGCGGCGGAAAAAAGTGGCTATTTAGCCGATCAGACTCCCATTCGCCAACGCAGGCAATTAGACTAATGATGCAGCTGAGCGGCATTAAACTACTGAAATTTAGTGTGGACGACTTAATTACGGACTGAGGATCTGATGTAATTAGGTCCGCTGTCTTGCTAGGATTTGCAGGTAATAAGAGTTGTTATTGAGCTCAAGAAGTGTTACATTAAACTTCTGCATAAACAAATTACAAACCCGGTTGTTCAATAATAGCTTGTCTTGTCAGCAGCGGACAGAAATCCATGTTCTATAACATAGTGTTAATTTTCTGCTTCGCTGAATACAATGCGTCCCATCAATATAGGTACTATTGGAAAAAGAAATGTCATCCATTTTCTTTTTGTTAAGTGTGGGTGTGCGGGTGTGCCTATGACCAAACTCACTTTGGAGTCTTGTTGGGATTATTTGATCCATAAAATGCTTATTTCTCTCATGAAATTTATTGGGCATAAATGGATAAACTGTGTTGATTTTGTCATATTATAAATGCGTTTAATGACCATAATATAGGCTAAATTGAATGTTGTGAGCGTGTCCTGCCATGGACTGGCAACCCCTACTGCTTACGTTATTGAATGAATAAAATGTATTTAAATTTGTGATCTTTTTATCTGTAGGTGAAGTAAATCATTCGAACATGATTCCCCCTGATAACAACCACAACAGTCAGTCTGGGGGTGCGTTTCCCAAAAGCTCCCGTTAGCAACTTGCATAGTTTGATTCTTTCAGTTGCATGGATTCAACTATGAAAGTTGCTAACGTAGTTAGCAGCTGTGCCACTCTGGTGAGTTCCGCATACCGCAGTTTCTAAATTCGCCAATTGCAGTCCCTCTTGTGTCCGGTAGGTTCCTGCCTCTTTACTTTTTTTATATTTTATTTATATTTTTTATAATATGGGGCCCCTACCCTATCGACAGCGTCCGCGTGAGCCCCCCGCCCAGGGAGTCCCTATGCTTCGTGGGACAGGCTCCACCCCCCGTGCCCATGTTTTAGATAAGTAATATCCGAAAGTGGACAATCTATCAAATTCTGCATAAATTTAATATCGCTGAGGAACTAAGACTGTTCAATACAGTATTAAAATCATAGAATAGTGATACTTCGTACATCAATTTGTGTTTTTTGGCTATCCCATCATATTCTGGTAGTTCTGCGCACCAAGTGGTGGTGGTGTGCCAGTCACAGGACTCAGACTGGTGAGCTTCCATTCACAGGTACTGTAGGGGTCCCAAGATACTGAGCCACACATTGCCCCCAGTGCTGTCACAGTGGGAGTGGATCTAAGGGGTGGCCGTGGGTGCCACTTTTTATCAAAATAATACAAACAAAATATGCATAATTTTATTTTCTAAACAGAACCATAGAACAGACACAGTACAGTGTGGCCACCCTGCCCCCCCCCCAAAAAAAACCATAACTGGCCCCTGACGTTCACGAGCATGGCCCACAAAGATGTCTTCAACCCTAAACTGCAGTGACTTTCACCATTTTTTCCATTTTTCACCAAATAGCAAATGTGCATTTTCTTAGTAACCCTCTTACAACATCACCTAAATATTTAGGATCGCGATAGTCTCTTACTGGTAGAGTACTGCTTTGGGTGGCACTGTGCACTGAAAACCATTAACGAAATTCGCACTGGCGGGCCCGTGTCTGATTAATTCCTCATTGTTCTGCCCCCATCCTTCACTCTCCTGATTAGTAGATCATCAATAACTTGAGCCGATACGGACACTGCGGGCCGGGCTATCTGCTTGTTCGAGTAGGCATTGATTTCCTGCAGACCTTTCACCTTTATCGTAGCGCTCCACACCCAAATCACCCCATCGCCATCAAGGGGGATTTGTGTGGCTAATTTGAACGACCGTCTCCCAGTGTGTCGATACTAATTAAGAACGCTGGCGCATCAGCCACAACTGCAAAAGGAAGGCGCATTTGTTCATTTGCATATTTTTTCCGCCTAAAACAGAAAACGATCTTTAATACTAACCAGATTTATGAAACCCAGTGGCAGGGTACCGAGACAAAGACGTACAGTACTGCTATGTACCGAACATGAACACGGATTGCTGTTGGATCACTGCTTTCATTTGAATTAATTAGCCTCGGGAGATTTTTATTTTGGCAACTCCTCTGAGGTCTTCCGCTGAGTTGTTTTTCAATGATGCAACTTCTTTTTTGGTTCGTAGAAAACGCTGATCATTCGACTTCGTCTATATTTATTTTGTGGCTTCATCGTTATATTGACATTATAAAAATAAGACAATTTACGTGTGTCCAAAAGCATGGCGGTTCTATACCTAGGTACTTTTTTGCACTGACCAGACCAGAAATAAAGTCAATTGTACTGGACTTAGGCTTTGGAGCAGAAAACAGTGAGCAAAATATTAAATTGCCCTTTCAGAGTGGTTGAAATGCACGTTTTGCGGAAATGCTAGACGCAGAAGATATTCCGAATGATTTATTTGTGTGTGTGTGTGTGTGTGTGTTTCAATGCTGGTAATGTCATGGTAATAAAATGTTTTAAAAGCTCTATAAAGCTTTCCCCCCTAGACAAGTGAGCAGGAATGTACCCTTTATGTTGTGGCAGAGTACGATATGTTTTGGTATACCTCTTAAACCTCCAAAACCAAAATAATCATTTCATATTATTCTGCTAAAACAGCATTGTTGTCTTAACTAAGACAGCCGTTTTATATTGACATAATACCTGTGAGCTTGTTTTGACAACAATGTCCGATAAAGACGCAATAACTGATATTAGCATGGCTTTCTCTGTTCTCTCTCTCTTCATATCCGTGTGTGTGTGTATAGTATGACATTTGAGCTCTTTTCCTCTGCTACCTCATGTACTGTATTATAGGCATCTTGTTGCGTGCTGCCGCGTTGCCTGTCTTCCATGCAGGTCCATCCGTCCGTACCAGGACTTTCTGTTTGTTGCTGACAGTGAAACCCTCAAACTCGCTATCTGCACTGTCCTTCTCCACACACTTTGTTCAGTAGGTACTGGAGACACAGTCCTTTGTTTGGTGAAGGCTGTCACTATGAGGCAAAACGCATGCTTAATCTGCGTGATGGTGCGTCTATACCGTTTTATTCTACGCGTGTTGCATCATTACCCAACTTCTGTTTTATGCGCCACCTCTAGGTGGCTTGGCTGCCCTCTGGTGGTCACATTACCATGGGGCGATTTATTTATTTTTTGTACGCGGTGCTCAGTTACCTGAACCGTCTATTACCATCACTTACACGATGTACGCAATAAATAAAACGAATTGTAAGAATTTGTTAATCTACCTATTATGCATACATAAACTCTTGTAAAGGTTTTGTCACAGTTTTTACACGAGGTTCAACACAATTGTGAAATCTGCTCCACTATTTTTATCGTTATTTAGAATAGTGATACTTCATTGATCCCCATGGGAATCTGAGAAATTCTCTTTAATTTTCTCCCTCTCCTTGAGACACACAGGCAGGCGAGAGCAAGATCAATCACAGCACAGTCAGGTAGCATGTGGCACCCCTAAAACTTGGGGGGAAGCTGTTTTGCATAAAATTAACACATGGTTTATTTTTATTCAAGACTGAAAGTTAGAATTTTTTCACCACCGAAAATTCCGCTCTGTTCCTCTATTCACTTTTCAGAGAGTCCAGTCATAGAAAATAACCCTGTGCCTGAATGACAAATGGATCCTGAGCTTGTCATGCTGCCATTATGGTTTGAGTATATGCCAATAAATAAGGAGGTAAAAGCAGGTTCCACGGACTTCATCAGCCAGGACACAAGCTCTGAGCAATGCTGCTTTAATCAGGTAGACAGAAGGATTTCCCCTAAGGGAAAGTAAGGCCAGTGGAGAGTAATGTACTGGGCATAGAGGCCCAAAGCTCTACCTCCCTGAAAGATGTAAATATTTGTCGCCATTGCCATGTTCTGTACTACATTCATTTGTTATGCTTTTGCCCATGTTTACAGGGTTGACTATTTTGGTCAGCTGGCTGGCGTGAGATATTCAATTCGAGACAAGTCTATATGTATGAAGGAGTTTTATTACCTTGTCAATAGTCTGTAGGGTTTGCAAAGTACCCTACTGCTTTTGATGTAGCTAATTTTAGGTGTATAATGGAATACTGGACTAATAATATACACTATATTGCCAAAAGTATTGGGATGCCTGCTTTTACACACACATGAACTTCAATGGCATCCCATTCGTAATACATAGGCTTTAATATGGAGTTGACAACAGCTTCAACTCTTTTGGGTAGGCTTTCTACAAGGTTTAGGAGTGTGTTTATGGGAATTTTTGACCATTCTTCCAGGAGAACATTTGTGAGGTCAGGCACTGATGTCGGACGAGAAGGCCTGGCTCACAGTCTCCACTCTAACTCATCCCAAAGGTGATCCATGGGGTTGAGGTCAGGGCTCTGTACAGGCCAGTCAAGTTCCTCCACAGCAAACTCGCTCATCCATGTCTTTATAGACCTTGCTTTGTGCACTGGTGCGCAGTCATGTTGGAACAGGAAGGGGCCA
>JAODKM010000039.1:4842014-4869906 GCA_026780845.1 Petrocephalus sullivani
ATGTACTGTACATCTACACTGTAGGTAGACATGTAGCTTGTGCTGTAGGTCAGGGGTTCTCAAACTTGGATGGATGGATGGATGGAAATGTTCTGGGGGTGAGGAGGTTATGTGATGATCAATTATGTGTGTGTGTTGACTTTGGTGGTTCTTCTTAATAATGTTGTTGTACTTCAAACCACATTAAGCCTTTTTACATCAACCGTATTGATTCATATGGTGCAGTATTGGCTGGGTCCAGATTAACTTGAGGTTCTGTCTGTATCCATACTGCGGTCCGGACTATGAGAACACCTTCTGTAACCTGAAGTCTCTAGAGAGGTTTTGTATCAAGCTATAGCATAAGGTATGTGACTACGCAGTTACCTACGGCATGGATTCTATGCAAAAGTGTAAATCAGCCTTTATTCAACAATCCTGTATTTTGAACTCAGTTGACATTACTTTATGATTTAAATGTTTTGGAAGAACTTACCAAACGATTCGTTAACCGGAAGATATGCCTTCACCACAAATATAGGTGTTCCCGCCACTTGGGACTCTTCAAAAACGTGGCCTCGTTTCCTGTTCAGGACACCGTAGATACCCCCGACGACGTGCTCCGGACACTGCAGAAGACACCATCACCCACTTATTAGAGCATCCGCGAGAAACGTAAACATCCCCTGCTACTCTAAGGGGATTTTCGCCCCCTGAAATAGAAAACGTGTTCTATTTAATTTCTATTTCAGTTCATGGTCTAGCTGTGTCCTGCCTTCAGTACTCAGCGTACTAATTGTGCTAAAATTGTTAATTCTGCCTATCAATGCAATTATATTACTCTAGAAATATTAATTCCCATAAATATTCATATTTTGTACTTTTAAGTGATGGTTATTTGAACCAGTGGATTTAGGACTTTATACACAGTCACAATCACAGAGTGCTCAACTGGATGGATGAAACAAAACATTGGTCTGGATTTGTCCTTCCTGGACCTGAATTTTCCACCTGTGCTGCAAACACCCCGTAAAGCTGATTCAGATGAATTTGTTTTAATATGGCACAGCTCCTGGGAGCTTAAGAAAGTAACGCTGTTACAAGACATGATACTAATGATGGGCTTCAGCAAATAAGTGGCACAACCCAGGCCAGTATAAACAGCAGCGTTATGACATGGAGAAGCAGAAGTGGAGACAGGCAGAGGCTTGGGAAAGTCACCTGTATCTCCACCAGGTAGATGGGCTCCATGATTTTGGGCTTGGCTGTGAGCACGGAGGCGTAAAGCACCCGGCGTGTTGTGGGGATAATCTGGCCCCCGCCTCTGTGAATGGCGTCGGCATGAAGCGTGACGTCGTGGATGTCGAACCGCACGCTCCTCATGTTCTCCTCACACAGGACGCCCTGGGACGCGACACCAGAGGCGTGATTTGCCTTCGCATTTTTAACTCGAAAGTGGTCTATATTTGACATGATGTAAAATCCACATGCCTGTATGGTCTTAAACTTCCCTTGATATGAATTTGAATTTAATGAATGTGATCAATCAATCAGTCAATTAATTATCAGGCCAGTACGCAGCTCTGCAGGTTAGTGCTTGTGATGTTTTCACTATTGGCCCCTTGAGGCCCTTAACTTCAATTGCTCCAGGGACCAGCTGACCCAGATTTCTCAAAAAGTACATAGCTTTGGATAGAAGCACCTAATAAATAAAATGAACTGAAATATAACCTCCAAAAACTCCTTTACCTCTTTGGTTGCCCACTGGAAGCCAGCCACGACGCTGTCTTTAATTTCATTCAGGTACTGGACCCCCTTGGTGATATCCACTAGAATGTTAGGTCCATTCCCATCAGGCCCAAAGCACCAAATCTTGCGGGCCTCGGCCACCTCCCACTCGTGTTTCTCGGCTAAGTAGCGAGCACGTTGCTTGAGCTCCTGCCGCGCGCTAACGTCCCCTCGGTCGATGTCCTCCGCCAGGCCGTCTGGGAAGGGCCGCGCCTTCATGTACAGCCGGTTGTGCTTGTTGGGGGACTTGGATAGGCAGACTTGATCAGAGTCATCACTCACTGTCTCGCGGTAGGAGACCACAGGGTCCGATTTCTGTGGGTACGGAACATTCCTCAGTCCACTGGCAGTATACACAAATACAGAGCATGGCTGCCCAGATTCCTCCCACTGGGGCCACATGCATGTTATGAAATGTAATGGTCACAGCAGCCCTTACTTTCAGTGGGATGCAGGCATGGTCCTCCTCCAGGTCTTTCAGGCAAATCTCCAGATGGAGCTCTCCAGCACCCGCAACGATGTGCTCGCCCGATTCTTCAATGATGCACTGATGACACAGACAGGACACACTGGAAAAAACATGCTGATCCACAACACACCCACAGCTATATGCTGGCCTTCGTAAAACAATCACAATCAACCACATTTCTTTCCTTGGCTGAAGTTTTCCTCCTGGACATTTTCCCAGTGCAGTTTATTCATGGGTGCAATGGCCCGGATTTTCAAGGAACCTGACCCATCAGTGTGGAGGTTACAAGGCCACATCCTGGCCCTGGAGACCCACCTGAACCATGGGGTCAGACTTGGCTAGTCGCTTGAGCCCCTCCACCAGCTTGGGCAGATCGGCAGGGTTCTTCGCCTCCACGGCGACGCGCACCACGGGACTGACACTGAACTTCATCACTCGCATGTTGTGGGCATTTTCAAAGGTTGTGATGGTGCCCGTCTTCACCAGAAACTGGTCCACGCCCACCAGGCCGACGATGTTCCCACAGGGCACATCCTCAATAGGCTCCACGTACCGGCCCATCATCAGGATGGTCCTGTCACAGGAAGGGTCACAGGTTTCTCCCGTCATCTCCAGCTCTAAACCAGTCATACGCCATACCACATAAATAATTCATTAAAAATTTTTTGACTTTCTCCTTTTTTGCTGTGGTTTGTAACCCACTGTAAGCATCATCTCCAACCCACAATGGTGTAGAAAGAGACGTGTCGGATGCTTGTGAAGGTCCTCACCTTTGAATGGGCTTTAGGTACAGGTCCTCCTTCTTTCCAGGCGTGTAGTTGGGTCCCATGATGCGGACCTTTTGGCCGGTAGCCACCGTGCCTGAGAAGACCCGGCCGAAAGCATAGAAACGGCCTTTGTCCGAGGTTGGCACCATCTTGGAGATGTACATCATGAGGGGAGCCTTGGGATCGCAGTTCTTTATACCTGCAGCAAACCACACAGTCCTGCTGAAATGGACGGTGCAGAAAATGGGTGGGCGGGGGGGGGGCTTCTGTGACGTAAGGCCATCTTCTCACCCATGGCCGATTCGTCATCTCCCGGGCCCTCGTACAGCAGCTCACAGCGATACCGCTGAGCGGTGACAGGCGATGGTAGGTGGATGGTTATCATCTGGAGAAGGGCGTCCCCTGCTGGTAGCCATCGTCGCATGACGGCCTGAGTGGCACAGGGAGTGACGGGGGGGTCTCTAGATGAATGTTCTCAGCAGGTACACTTGGTATAGTGAGTGTGGGCCGTGTGAGCTCCATGTCAGGCTTTCCTGCTTCTGTCTATGGTGGCCAAAGCCAAAATCGGGTGTGTATTACTGAGCAGTGAGCCATGCTCCTGGGTAAATTTCCAGCAGTGTCAAGTCCAAACCTGACTGTGAGGTATTTTATCTGTGATGGGTTAATAAAACATCCAAAAGATATTAACATGCCAAATATTATTTATGACATTGAACGTACCTACTATTAAGGCAACCAAGGTCAAGCGCTCAGTACTTTTTCCTGCAATTCCAATAATCACGATCCATTGCGGGGCACACCTAGGATGGGCTAACACTTTCGACCTCAGTATTTAAAAATTCTCGCTACGGTTCTGTTTATGAACTTTGATAATTTATGAAAACAGACTAAATGAATGTCTAATTTATACCTAAATAGTATTTTGTACTGTCTGAGATTAATCAACACACAATCAACATCTAACAGTACTTCTCTTCTTATAGTAGCCATCTAAAAACCTGGGTTAGAAAATGTTCAGAGGGAATTTAACGATTCAGAAAAGCTGTAGATTATTGGTTTGAAGGATGACTCATTAGTATAATACATAATCTAAAAATAAAAATATGAATGAATGCTTCTGAGCGCTGTGTGATTAGAACGGCACCTTCAGCAGTGGCTTCCCCTCCTTCTCCTTGTCTTCTGCGTCTAACTTCACGTCCAGTTTTTCAATTAGTTTCTGGGTCTCTTCCTTCTTGAAATTCATGATGGCATCAAAAACCTGTTGCCCAAAATGTTGAAATAAACTGGTCATGCATTTCACAGAAGCTCTACAGTGTGCAATGATGCACAAATCAGTAACACAAAAGCCAGACCACCCCTAAATGTCCAAGAAATAATGCCTGACCAATAATTCACTAATCTACCAAATAACTTGGATGTAGTTACTTTAAATATAGGATCCAAGACGAGTTGGCAGAAGGTTCTTGGAAGCTTCTTGCCCTCTGCATTAGTTGCTGTTTTGCTGAACTTTCCAGCTTCAGGGTCAAAGTACCTAGAAAAAGGCATACCTTGATTGGACCTGCCTTTGTCCCCTTAAACGCTAAATATTAATGCAGTATAGTGAAGCTCTCAGATCCCGAAGGCATGTGATGACACTTTCCTCCACAGGAACCAGAGTCATGAGCGGCTCCTGACTCACTTGTCTCCCCAGAGCTTCTTCATCATGTCTTCCACTTTCTTAGCACGGTCTGCTAGTGACATCTCCGCCTTCTTGTCCCCCTTGGCAGTAAATTTGGCCACGTACATCTCAGCAAACTGTTTTAGCGTGAAAGCCCATCCATGGAGACCTGACCCAAATCCTACGGTTCCAACAACTGGGTCGACCTGAGATCCACACAAAACAAACCACGGTCAGAAGACATTGTAATGCTCATTTACAGATAACATCTGCCCTTAGCATTCATACAAAAGCTGCTTCTCAATCAAAACCAACCATAATGTTGCCCATTGGCCCATGCTCTCCCTCGCCATAGGTTGAGATGATAACGTTGACATTCTCCACAATACGCTGGAACGTTTGAAAGAGCTCATCTGGTTCAAGCTGCAGCTCCAGCAGAGCCCTGTCCATCTTGTTCATCATGAGAACCGGCTTTATCCGCTCGGCGATGGCTTGCCGGAGCACGGTCTCTGTCTGTACACAGACACCTGTAGGAAAAGTCTCCATTCAGGACACCCCCATGTTCCACCCCTGAATCACGCACCCACACAACTCAGCCCTCAATTTACTGTCAACTTTGGTAAAAGAAAGCAAAACAGTACAGACACAGAGTTCAGGCATGTACGCTACAAACTGTGTCCAGTTTATCACCTTAGAACTATAAATATTCCCTCCAAAAATGACGAAGGTCTCAAATCAAGCTTTCAAGCTCAAAGCAAGTCTTCAATGAATAAGAGAATTGTGAATGTTCAAGAGGAGAAACACTTAAAACTCCAGTAAATCATACAAAGTGTAGCTCTCTGCACACCGGTGTGACCCCAGCATACCTGAAACACAGTCGACGACTACAAGTGCACCATCGGTAACTCGCAGTGCGGCCGTTACTTCAGAAGAGAAGTCTACGTGACCAGGGGAGTCGATGAGGTTTATCAGGAAACCAGCGCCATCTTTGCACTGTTTAATGAAGGCCAGGTCGTTCTCCTTGAGTTCGTAATACAATGAAATAGCACTGAAAGGAAAACGATCGACTTCAGTGTTGCTAAAGAGGATCAGGTCTGTTGAGCTCTTGAGAGCAATAAAAAAAATAACACACAAAACACTGCAATCAGAAGCGCTTAAAAGATGTTAAGAAGTGTTGCTGTTCATAAAATAAAATGACAAAATGTACAATGTACAAATAAAGTTTTTGCATAACCATACTGGGGAATTCAACAAAATGATCTACTGATCTGCAGTCAGTAAGTTACCAGGCTAACCAAAGGAAGATGAAGCAGTTTAGATTACTAAAGGCTACAACTGCCAGACGCCCTTTGAAACTTGAACTAGCTGTCTTTTTTTTTTACAATGCTATGATCTTAACCATTGTGGTATCACAGTGATATAAATCAGAAAACCACGGCCTTCACGTTGATAGTGACACCTACGTTGATTTTATGGTGATACATCTCTCTTGCTCATCTTTCCGTGTATCCGTGAACCTGGTCTCCCCAGCCCGTGCTGAGGCGATGATGCCTGCCTTGCAGACCAACGAGTCAGTCAGTGTAGATTTTCCATGGTCTACATGGGCAATCACAGACATGTTCCTGATATTGGACTTCTTGTCCATGATTGTCCGGATCTGGTCTACGGTGAAGTTCACCTGTCAAGCAAGGTTACAGAACTCATTTAATCTCTCCTATTTTATATTGTTGAGGGCATTTTACCACGAACTTTTCACAAAGCTCTTTACAATTCATCCTAGAGGAAATAAAAAACCTAAAATATTTTGGTTTTCTTATCGGTAAAATGGGGCCTATAAAGTCTTTAATTCTCAAAAAAAATGAATTCGATTTGTTGCTGTGGTTAGTAGTTGTACATATTCTCCAGAGCCTATCATTTCAGTTTTTTGTGCAGACTGAGGGAAGCGCTGAAGGCCCGCTATATGTGGGTAATACGTAACTTCCAAACTAGCATTTGCCGCATTCTCGCCGCGCAGCGCGCACGTCCTAGAAATAATCCGGGCTGTATACCGACCACTGTAATGCAGTCTGCGGCATAACGCAGACAGTCATCAAGAATATATTCAATTATTGCATTAAAGTCCGCCGTGCTTCCAGAAGCTTCCCTAAACCAGCCTCTGATTACATGCCAACAGACTGCTGCACCCGCAGATAAAATGGGCGTTAACTCGCTATTAATAACAGGGGTAACGTTATTTCAGCAGTATTTATACTTCGTCTTGGGCAGATGGTGTACTATAACCAACAGCAGTCAAAGAGTAAAGATTACATTACGGGATATCTTTTAAAACAACCAAAATTGTTTATGCATAAATGCTAGTTTGTTAATACAAAACATTAATGTGGCGCATAAACAGTAAGCTAAATATCTCCTTTTAGCGAGGTCCTTGATAGCACGGCACAATATCCAAATATATCATATTTTTTCCATAACACTGTAATATTGTCAGTAAATAAAAAATTAGATCGTTGTCGCTGGGTAAAAATATGGGCTACATATTCTCTCATGACAAGCACGTATCATTGCCATTTCGAAAATAAAATCCACAGATTCGAGAAGCACAAGTGATGACAACTGACAAGCTAGAAGCAAATTGTCGAGAAAATCTGTAAACATTATTTACAACATGGCAACATACGAAATCAGAATGAAAATCCGTACCATTTTTGCGTTTTATTCCCCAACCTCAGAGTCGGCCGGACGGACTGACGGGCGACGCGTCTCCGCTGGGCGCCTTCGGGAAAGAGGGAGAATGTGACGCAGTTTCTTAGTTTATGCTGCAGCACCCTGCATATAGGGTCATGTGGAACAAGTCATATGCGACGGATCGACCCCAAAACAGACTGCAAGCTATCCCCGTTAATTTACCAAAATCTGCAAATAATACCGTAGCTGCGCCGCTTTTCTATAGGAGCAGATGCGTAGGTCAAATTACTCCCACTCGGGGTTCCTGCTACGCGTCAGGAGAGCTGTTTGCGGGTGCCTGTGTATGTAAGGTGACCGATATTATTATGGTTCTTGCTCGTATTGTTGTTGTTGATAATTAATAACAATGAGCAGATACTCACATTCAGATGTTATCTGTATGGGTTACATACAGTCGTGAGAAAAAGTTTGTGAACCCTTTGGAATTATATGTATGTCTGAATTGAAGGCTCTATAAATGTGATCTGACCTTCATATGTGTATATGTATATATATATATATATATATATATGTCATTATAATAAATAAAGACAGTCACATTTAACAAACACTTGCATTCAACGTGGAACTAAGGCAGGCAGCAGTATCTGTTTGCATACTAAAGCAAATCAAACTGGAGCTATGTCAGAAATCTTGATGTAAAAATAAAATACAGTTCCAGACTGCTGTTTTTATCCAGATTTTTACATATAATTTTGCATTATACGCTATGAGCACTCAGGGTGTCCTTGTAATGCGTTGTTTTTTTCCTGAATTTGTTTTCTTAGTTTTCTTTGATGCTATGTAACGCTGCAGCCTTCATACATTACAGTTCAGAATGACAGGAAGCAGGCTGGAAGTGCGCTCCTTTCTGGCTGCCCATCTTTAAAGAATAAAAGCACCTCAGTTGCGAGGGTCACAATCCAGTTATTTCCCAAGTATTGGGTCATATCTACAGCCGCATTTCAGACGTTTCCTCTAGGTCTATACGCCGCTTAAAATGATAAAATGCTGCGTCCAGACTAACGTCAGGATAGAAGTATTTAGGAGATAGTTTTGTCAGGTAACTAGATGCAATAAGAACTTATTTAATATCGACAAGTTAGTAGTGGGCTTATAGAACCAACTCTTCATAATCGATCAGATGGGGTGATGAGCTCGCAGCTCCGACTTGTTTTTAATTAATACGCAGTTGGCATAATCGGTTACGTAACTCAGGATTGTGCGCCGCAGCATAAATCTGAACCTACAAAAGAGGGGATCAATTCTAGCATCAGTTCCGCTTCGTGAAAACTACCGCTACCTTGGACAAAAACTAATTTCACCTAAAACACTGGTAACTGTTTTTTCGTCACCGAAAAATCTACACATAAAATATGCGTATGTTTTTTTTTTTGCTTTTACAAAAGTAATCAGTTAATACATTCTGGCCGAATCTGCTGTTGAATGTGGCTTTTATGTACGTGGGGGTTTTAGGTCTTTTCCAGGACTGCGTATGTTTTTATCTATATCTATATCTATATCTATATGATAAGCTTACCAAAACAGTTCATGGTTGTATATGTGTTCAAATGTAAAGCAAGTATGTAACTTTTATCAAAAACTTTCAAGCTTTTATTTTGAAAACTGTGGCTCCGGAAGTACTTCTTTTGAACTCCAATGCCGCTTATTCCGAGTTATGAATCCGTCTGGCCGAAAGATGTTTCGAGTGTTACGGCAAGGGCCATTTAATACTGCCATTATTTTGGGGGGTTCTTTGATTATGGCTCTTGCCAGCAGAAGACCATAGTGTCATGTTTGTATTGTAACGTATTGGCCTGAATAGAGAGCCCAGCTCGGGGCGCTGCGCAGGATGTCCCCAAGCCATTGCCTGGCCGTTTGGACTCAACAAAACAACGACATTGTCAGAAAGTGGAAGGTAATTGAATGGTCCTCTTGGGTACACTATGCAACAACACTATAGTTAGCGACTGTGAAAGGCTCTCGATTGGTGGTGTAGTGGTTCAGGATGTGAAGTCCCAGCAAGGGTGTCGCTTCAGTGAAATATCCAGCTGTATTGACGGGTTGAAAAGGTAGTTTTGAAGCAGATTAAAGAAGTAGCTTTAAGAGTTTTATTTTATGTTTTAGAGCTCGGAGAGAAAACATAAACCAAATGGACAAGATGTACGCCATCAGTACTACTACGAATTTTGCAGCCTGCTTGGCCTAATACAAGGTACAGTTCTCAGTGCCATATTTGTTCTGGCATGGGTGTGTGTATGCAATTGATCAGCATTTTTCGTCCTTTATTTGCAGGAGTTCCGTGTGTTGCTGCAAGCGTCGAGCTTGACCTGACTGTGCTTTACAATACTTTGCTGCTTACACTGAGCGTCTCAAAGTTTAGTGAAGCCGGAGAGCTACTGACCCAAGGGATCGTTAGAGGTAGTACTGGTGATATACAGTTTTTGGTAGCACTTTACTTGATGTGGCACAAATGTGTAGTATTATGCTATTTCGTCTGTATTAATTAACCACTAATTAAGTCTGAGTTACACACTGATGTCATGTTAATTCATCACTACTGAATTATGAAGCATGTTGTATCTCAAGCCGTTACTGTACGTTACTATATATGTTAATTCTGTAAATCTGTGTGTACTACTGAATGAACAAGTTATGAATCACACAAGTTAAATACTGATCTCTTCTTTGTTCATCGCTGTTAAATCACAGTCTTTGTTACTATATCTGTTAATTCTGTAAACACTTGTGAACTCTTATCTGAAGTAGCGATTAAATTTGTTCATGATTGGTTCATACAGTAGCCCAGTTATTACTAAGTATTTGTGCCCCATCAAGTATGCCCAGTTTTAGATTATTTTTCATTGATAGTTCTGAAATATTCTGTGCCCTATAGATTTTCTCATCGATTATTTTTAAACACATGTCAAGTTAAATCATGGTGTGTGCTATATAAACCTTGGCTATTATAAAACTATCAGCTAGAGATAATGAGATGTCCAGATATGGTATCTTAGCTTTGTGATACACTTTTCCAAAGCTTTGGAAGCCTTTGGATGTCAGCCCTCCAGTTCAGACCTTCTGGCGCTGTGGTGTGAGTTTCTGGAGAAGTTCCAGAGCCCCAAGCTCCTCCCCAGCGCCCACAGGCTACTGTGCGTGCAGTGGACCCTGTGGCTGTCTACACAACAGCTGGACAACATCCAGAAGCTGCTTCTGCCAGACTCTCAGGTATTGTGGTGGGAAGGTGCTTTGTGTTTGTTCCAGTCAGATTGTTGCATTAAATCAGTAACTCAGGCATGTAACTGAATGATTGCACTTTAATATCCAAATTTCAGAAGGCAGCTTGCAGACATTTAGGATATAGGTTCTACTTAAAGAAGCTTTTGTTAATTCTTCCAAGACAAATGCACCAT
The DNA here is from genome assembly GCA_026780845.1 of Petrocephalus sullivani. NCBI lineage: Eukaryota > Metazoa > Chordata > Actinopteri > Osteoglossiformes > Mormyridae > Petrocephalus > Petrocephalus sullivani. The sequence goes on from JAODKM010000039.1 coordinate 4,852,812, forward strand.
AAATCCTAAAGGTCCAGACTCTGAAGGATTACCTTAAATGCACTTCTGGATTGGCTCCTGGGACCGCAACCTTGGTTATCTCAAGATTCTCTGCCTTTCAGGATGAGATCACGTCACTGTCTCCCGTAATTCAAAACATGAGGGTTAGCCCCGAAGAGAACCCCTCCCTCCTGGTAATAATGGCACCTGGGGCATTGAAGGAGCTTGCTCACATCTGCACTGTTGTCACACAAGGTCATTATCTGTTTTCTTCATTGTTCTCCAAGACCAGTGTCACCTACATGGTGATTCTCTGCTTCATTAGAATGCCGGATAAATGGTACATTTCCCTCGAGGAATAAATGTTTCTGTACAGGCAGCAGTCGGCTCACTTAAAACCGATATTGTTTTATAAGTCAGTAACACTTGAAATAATGTAGTATTATGCTGTTACTTCTGTATCAGTTAACCACAAACTAAGAGTTAGTTACAAACTGATGTCATGTTTTTTCATCGTTAATGAATTGTCAAACATCTTTTATCTCAGGCAAGTACTATATTTGTTACTATATCTGTTAATTATGTAAATCTTTATGAACTACTGAAGGAACAAATAATGAATAGCACTAGTGAAACTTCAGTAGTAACTTAGTTGCTACTAAGTGTTTGCGTCCTCTCAAGTAAAGTTGAGATACACAGGGCGCATAGAAGCGCTAACACAGAAAGGCAACCTATGTCTGTAAGCAAATTTACACTTTCATTTGTGTAATCTGTGTTCTTTAGTACATATTATTAGTATATTTTTGGCACATGTTTTTTTTACTGTAAGTTGTCTTGAATGGCATGGGTAGGTAAATCCAGCTTAAGTAAAATTTGACTCTCGCATGTTTGTGGGATGGATTATTTCCGTCATTTGAGAACTGCCTGTTTTGCAAATAATTAGTTCATTTTCTAACCTCTGCCTGATGGAAATGCGATGCGTCAGAATCCTTGGTGTCAGAACCTCAAGACCCTTCGATTCTGTCGGGTCTCAGTGTCTCTCACCTTTCAGGTGTGGCAAAGATGAAAGAGGACAAAGACTCTAAGGCCCTCCAGATCTTTCAGGAGGCCGCTCAGCTGCCCGCTCCCAGGTCACTTCTGGCCGAGATCCACATGCTGACTGGCATCTGTTTGGGCAGGCTGGTGAGGGGCTACTGCGTTAACTCTTTAAATTATACTTTTGTATTTTATATCACATATTTTTACACGTGTTTTATTCTTCAGCATTACGTGCTGCTTCAGTGGATGTTTAACTATAGATAACACATACAGCAGAGTGGTTCTCATTGGGTGTTCGGCTGTGTTACCCATGTAGAACCCGCATGTCCATCTGGCTCGGCGCTTGATGCTACCTGTTCACAGGGCAGACCTCAGAGCTCGCTGCAGTGTTATAGGAGAGCCCTGGAGGTTGATGGCAGCTCCAGGAGGGTCCTCTACCAGTGCTTCCTGCTACACAGGCAGCTGGAGAACGGCCCGGCTGAAATCGAGACACTCCGTCTCCTTTGCTCCGTAAGCGATTCTTCGCACCTTGGCCCATTTGGAAGCCTGGTCATTCCCACAGCTCCCGCTGGCCGTGTAACGTGACACCCTAGCTATGGGTGGACTTGCCTCTCTCATCGTATGCAGGCCGCCCACTCTGCAGTCTCGCGTGACCCATCCAGCACCCGAGTGCCTCTGATTACCGCAGATATGCTGCTGCGTGGCCCAGCATGTGACTCTGTCTTCGCGATGCCTTCCCTGCTTGAGATACAGCACACCCTGGCACACAGGTGTCTGCAGTGTGGAAGGTGACTGTCTACTCAGAGATACTTCAGTAATATTCCTCTGAATCTTCATATTATAATTTACAGTTGCTGTATGACTGTACTTCATTTAGGATATCGGAGGCAGCAGACAACTATCTTGACCTGCTTGCTACATTCCAGTGCGACCTGAAACAGCTGGTAACATTCTTTATAGCCTTTTTATTAAATGTAGCTCTTTTAATGTATTCATTAAATAAAGTGTTCATAAACTAATCACAAATTTTGGCATGCACATTATGAAGATTCTAGTACTCAATTACATGGTAAACATTTTCTTAAGTTGCAAACATATTACACTGGATATAGTGCAAAAACTCATAAAGTAGTTATCTTTCCCCATTGTTAGGGTTTTGGCTGTTGAATAAGATTCAGTATGCTCCAGCCCTCTGTTAAGCAGAGGTTTTTGGTATGAATCTTTTAGGTAAACACAGATGCCAACTCAAGGTTGCCCAGAGTTGCTGATATCTACCTGGAGGCTGCCATCACCCTCCTGAAGGCTGAGAGATACTGGGATTCCATAGCCGTCTGTGAAGAGGTCATCGTGAAAATTGCAGAGCTCATCCCAGATAGACTTGTGCTGGAGCTGCCCTTTGAGGAAGATCAGGAGGCTGGCTCTTTGGCGCCATCCTCCCCTGAGACGAGGAGGCTGCTTGCAAAGAGCGGAAAGGTCGAGGAAAGGTTGAACTATGTGTTGTGGGCGGGGGCAGCATTGCTCGTCGAGGGCCAGGCCTACGGCTGGCTGAAGGAGAGTAAGGAGGAAATAACCGCTTTAACTAGGTAGGGCTCACTTTGGTACTCTGATGCTTTCGGAAAGCTTGTTTCCTCCTGGGACATTTTTATTATTTGGTAAATTAGCTGAAAATTGGTAAAGTCAGGTTTTAACCTTAATTATAGTTTATGTAAAAATGCTGCTGCTGTTTGGAATTTTTCTCATTTCAGGTCCATCAATCTGCTGGTGAAAGTGCGTCTTAAAAACGAAGGTCAGCGTCAGTCCAGAGAATTTCTCTGTTTGAAATGAGGGCTGTAACATATTCATTGGATGTAATGACCTGTGGTGTGTGTGCTTCAGAGTGGCAGCAGCGAGAGCCTGGAGACCAGGGGAAAGCTGGGAGTAAGGTGGCAACTTTATGGAGGCTGAAGGCTCTGGCGCTAGCTAGCCGTGCTGTCGGGTTTATGGACAGGAAGCAGGAAGGCGCAGCTCTGCAGGACTTCCAGCTCAGTCTTCAGGCTTTTCCAGGTATGGTGGGACTTTGAAGACTAAGATTAGATTGCAGTAGTTGTATTTTACTGTGGGGAAACTCTCTTTTTTCTCAAATTGCTCCGAATGAAACACACAGGCAGATATATGGAGCATGCGTGGTTAATAAACTGAAAGGGCCTGACAGAGCCATCAGTCTGCCGACCATGGGATTTGAACCAGTAACCTTCTGTCGATGGGCACAGAGTCCTAGCCAGCTGAGCCACTCACTATCCCCATGATACTTACATGCATTTGTTTTTCACCTGCCATAATTAACATTATATATTTATTTCTTAGTAACACTGTATAATTAAATGACTGACTTTTAAGCACACAGAGTGGTGTTGATCTGAAGCCAGAGGCTGGTGTTCTGCCTGTACTCACAGGGATTGAAGTAGTGGAGCTTTGGCTGACGCAGCTTCTTTGGAAAATGGGCCGTGAGGAAGAAGCTACCACCTTCTGGAAAAGCACTCGGAGAACCAGCAGGACACCTGAACCAGGGCCAAACTCCTCAGGGTGAGTCGTCTCAGTGCTCTGAATGGTAAATAATTGTCACAATCATTTCATTACTGCCTTTTTGCATTATTATTAATCACAATCCTGCTGTTATGTGTAATACAGCTCATTATTAGGCCTATGTAATTAATTATTATAAATATATTTTGTCATGTATAAATGTGACGGCAATGAACTGGTGGCATCATGACAATGCTCTTGTTTGCAGGAATGCTCCAGTTCTACTGCATTTACAGTCCTACCTTCAGGAGAAGATGCAAGCAGACTCTGAGAGCCTGAGGAAAATGAAAGTTAGCACTGAGGCTCCAGGATGACTTGGATTTTCTTGGAAAACATCTGGATCAGTTATTACAACTTACTAAGTGTATTTATATGAAAGTATGTGACGTGTATTATAGCAATAGGAGGAAGACCTGACAGTAAGAAGTAAGCCAGAAAGGCTACACAGATCAACGATCAAAAACAAAATTGTGGAGGAACAAGGAAGTGTGTTTAAATATTCCTTCATAAATTAAAAAGGTATTAAAAGGGATCTAGTTCCTACTCTAGTGTTGTGAGGTTAATAATGACATAGCAAGTGTATAAATATTTGACATATTTCCCCAGTTCACTAAGATGGTTTGATAACAGAATGTATTATTTCAAATTCTCCTTAGCAAATTATTTGTAAAGCTCAACACAAGATGATTTAAGAGTTAGGGTTATTGTCCAACAATGTTAGGAACCCTGCATTATTCTCTATGGTGTATGAAAACGTAATAATGCATTGCTAATTAAAAAGTTATAAAAATTCCTAAATACTTAAAAAAAAGTTGTTAAACAAATGTACATCAATATTTATTGCTTTAATATTCAGTTGTGTAAATTACGTAATTTTATACACGTTGTATTAAATTATTTGGCTACCTCAAAAAAATACGGATGGACCTATCTGTAAGAGAGGGAGTGTTTCTCTATGAACACAAAGACCTTGCGAACCCTTACGTATAACAGATGTTCGCATTTCAGTCTCTTTCAGATATCCATTTCACGCTTCGGTCCTTCTCCGCTGGCCTGATAAGTGTACAATGACAATACAGTTCTCGGGCACTTCAGGGTGAATTTGACCTATATACCAAGTCACACTGACAAGTTACTAAACCAATTAGGGGCAGCCATGTCGCTTACGCCAGCCTATCAGAATAAGCAGGAGCGTTCACCGGTTCGGCTACAGCACGGGTTACTGCGACCTTACTGTTAATCATCCCATTGGTCATTGAGCATATATTTTTTTCGGCTGCGACCACTTAGAAAGCAGTTACTAGGCAGAAGACAACAAAAACAATATTCTGATTGGTGGGTGCCCGAGCCCTGTGTCTGCTCATAGTTTCTCTACATCTTCGAGGTGAAGGATCAGAGCGGCCTTGGAATTAGTTGCTGAGGGGGAAGTTAAAAGAGAGGCTAACGAAGATTAACAAAGTAGCAAGATAAAACAGGCTTAAAAAACGAAACAAACTCACAACCTGCTGTAAACAGCCAAGGAGAGGTAGAATGGCTTCGGGAGGAGAGTAAGTATGCTCCAGTGAGATTAGTCACCGCGATGGAAACCGTATTTTCCCGTTTTTTCAGCCGTGACATTTTTAATGAATCATCATCACCGTCGTAGCTAATGCACCCGGCGAGTGAGAACTTTTCCAATATTTTCGATAGTTTTTGTTATAATTAATAAACCTGTTAAATTCCTGTAAAACATACTATTTAAAAATGGCCTTACTTGCGATTGATAGCGAAAAAGGTAGAATTATGAGGCATCTAGCTACATTCTGCTAATCACTGCCTTGCATGAGTATCAAAGAGGCTGACACGGTCTAGCTAACTAGCTAACTTTTCCGGCAAAGGGTAAAACACATTTTTTCTTTTGTTTCTGATTTTCTGGAAAATAAACGTGTGTTTCTGACTGGCAGGGCTTTGGCCTATCGAGTTTAACGTGGAATTGCGGATATTTTCTAATAATTTACGAACTTCTACCAAACTTGAACCCGAAATATCGGTTTTGGTTATTAGTGCAAGATGGATATTTAAAAGGCCAGCTTTAAAGTATATTTAAAAGGTCTGTCGGTCCGCCGCCGCACGAAGTGCTGTGTTGTTCCCATCTCACAGTAGTGTGTTGTTCCCATCTCGCAGTAGTGTGTTCCGGCATCCCGAATCTCCCTTATTATAAACCCAAGAACGCAGATTGCACGGTTAATAAATGGGTGACACGTTTAAATTCGAGCTATTGGCCGTTTAAAAGTTAAAATATTAAAAGATTTGAAGGTTTCTGAGTGACGGGTGCGGAGAATTGGGCAGTGAGCATGCGCAGAGCCCCGAGCGAGCACGCGCAGAACGAACGGTAACGGAGTTCCACGAGGGACACCGGTGCGGTTCCGAACTTAGCCGGTTACCCGGCTAGGTAACGAAGGTCGTAATGTTGTCCTCTGTCTTGTTAAATGAAGCAAACGTGGGTATTCTGCTATATCTTTGAATAGAGAAGGACCCCCCCCAAGTGTCTTTAAAAAACACCTGGCTGGTCCAGTCACCTGTCTCCATGGCCCAGTCTCTACCTGGTTAGCCTGTTAGTTTATGCTGGCTTGCGGCTTTCCACCATAATACGCATATTTGTCCATTGTTATTAATTACCCGTAGTTCTATTTTATTATATTTAAGTATATCGTCATTAAAAGTTGAGTGTGTTTCTTGCTGTGTCATTTGGGCCTGATCTGCCTGAGCGGAGTGTAGTTTAACAAATCGGCGATCGACCCAAAAACAACAGCTCAACTAGGAAAAGTCCTATTAGAAAGGTATGATTAGTGTAAATAATCTAAGCTAGGCGGATAGTCTCTTTTTCAATGCTAAGATGACTGATTAAGCTGAATATACTTAGTAGTAATTGGCTAGTTATTGATTGGTGTCAGTATAACATGAAGTTTGAAAATGACTCATCATTGTTGGCAGTACCTAAAGTGATGGGCCACTTACATTCATAGTGTATGATAATTGGTGTAAATGTGATTATTTGTATTTTATCTAGGTAACTTCAATTTTGTTGAATGAAATTTTGTAGGTTTTGTGAAACCTCTTTCTTTGTGGAACAGGCACACTTTTAATAAACTCTACCAATTTATTTTTGACAGGTCCAAGAATGATGATCTTTCCACTGCAATTTTAAAGCAGAAGAACAGACCCAATCGGCTGATTGTTGATGAGTCCATAAATGAGGACAACAGTGTGGTCTCACTCTCACAGGTGTGGGATTGTTTAAGCAGCTTTTGGCGCATCTCACTCAGGAATGGTTGTGCTTGGTTTGGGCCCATCTCATTCTTTCTCACATTCTGTCTTTATGGGGAGTCCTAAGGCTCCAACCAGAGCATTTTAAAAAGTACCGCCAGTAATGCTTCAACTGGAGGCCCAGCTGTTGGAAATTCCCATCCATCTCCTGTGTCATCTAGACAAATTTACATTTGTGAAAGTGAAATTACATGTTTAGCCTTGTCTCTGGTGCATAGATGGTTTTATAACCTACAACCACACCTTGCAATAGAAATGGATTGTGAATTAAATTTTTAAACTTTAATTTTTTACAGCTGAGCTAGCAAATCAGTTGTGCTGAGAATAACGGTCTATTTTTACTTTGCTTAGATTGGACACTAAGAATCTCAGGGCCAGTGAATCTGTGTTTGTACTAATATGTCACACGAGTCAGTAGGAGTACTCTTTGCACTGGTTAAAATAAGGTCTTAATCTTCTGGCAGGCTAAGATGGATGAGCTACAGCTCTTCAGAGGGGACACTGTGCTCCTGAAGGGGAAGAAGAGAAGGGAGACTGTGTGTATTGTGCTTTCTGATGACACCTGCTCCGACGAGAAAGTGCGCATGAACAGAGTTGTCCGCAACAACCTGCGGGTTCGCCTGGGTGATGTGATCAGGTGAGCAGCTGCTCTCCACTTTCCCGTTGGTCTCTCTGTTGCAAATGGCCTGGAGATTATGGAGAACATGTCTAGGATGCATGCCTTTGGAATCATAATGCTTGCTGTCCTGCCGCAGCATTCAGCCATGTCCAGATGTGAAGTATGGAAAGCGGATCCACGTTTTGCCCATCGATGACACCGTGGAGGGCATCACAGGCAACCTGTTTGAGGTTTACCTAAAGCCATACTTTTTGGAAGCCTACAGGCCAATCAGGAAAGGTAATGTTAAACTGGTGGTTATTTTACTGTAGGTTTGAATGTAGGTCATTTTCTGTAGAATAATTGTGAGCTTCTTCCAAGTTTTTTTTTGCCTTTTCTTTCAGCCTGATGTCATACCCGGCCTTAAGCCGTACAAACCTTTAGCATGTCGTTTTTGATTATATAACTAGATGCTGTCTCCCAATAGTGATCCATAGAGGGTAGGCATGTATACCTCACCTTTGTAAACTGCCAAGAACTCCACATCAGAACTTAGTGTTCTTTATAGCATGCACTTGTAGCTGTGGAGATGCGTCTCTGATACTGAGTGGTTTGCCACATCATCATGTTATGGCATGGGGAAGTCTCTGCTCTGTGATTGTTCTGCAGGGTGGAGCCTGAAAGAATTGTCCTGTTCTGTGACCTTTTGTGCCGGCTGGAGTAACTGACACTGCCTCTTTTCCCAGGTGATATTTTCCTGGTAAGAGGTGGCATGCGAGCTGTTGAGTTCAAGGTGGTGGAGACTGATCCCAGCCCATATTGTATTGTGGCCCCAGACACTGTTATCCACTGCGAGGGAGAGCCCATCAAACGAGAGGTCGGTTGGGCACGGAGGCCAGACCACTTGTTGTCATCTTTCTCTGACAGTAGAAATTGTAGAATAACACTGGCATAGAGCTGAATCTGTGTGAGTCAGCACAAAATAAGCTGCATTTTTGTGGATCTAGGATGAGGAAGAATCCCTCAATGAGGTTGGCTATGATGACATTGGGGGTGTGAGGAAGCAGTTGGCTCAAATTAAGGAGATGGTAGAACTACCCCTGCGTCACCCTGCTCTCTTTAAGGCCATCGGAGTCAAGGTGGGTGACATGTCGTCTGCTTGGTGGGGAAATTGACCAGAGTGGTTAAGTACCAGGGCTACCTCACACAAATGAAACGTGCAGTTGTGGTGCACTGCTCTCATATCTGTGTTCTTTTCCTAGCCTCCACGTGGCATCCTGCTGTATGGACCTCCTGGAACCGGGAAGACTCTTATTGCCCGGGCTGTTGCAAATGAGACTGGAGCTTTTTTCTTTCTTATAAATGGTGAGGAAGATATCAGTAAAAGTAGCATATACTGAAAGCCTTGCTGGTGTAATATATTTTTATGTATTTTTTTTTTAAATTCACATATATTGCCACTTTACATCAGGACCTGAGATTATGAGTAAACTTGCTGGGGAATCTGAGAGCAATTTGAGAAAGGCTTTCGAAGAGGCTGAGAAAAATGCCCCTGCTATTATCTTCATCGATGAGCTAGATGCCATTGCACCAAAAAGAGAGAAGGTGAGTGGAACAAGTCCCTCATGAAGGTACTGGTTGGTGGATAATGCTGAAAATGGTGTGCTGGGCCTTGACTAGATCTGCTTACGCAATGGTGTTGGTTTCCGATAGACTCATGGAGAAGTGGAGAGGCGTATTGTCTCTCAGCTGCTGACTTTGATGGATGGGCTGAAGCAGAGGGCACACGTCATTGTCATGGCAGCTACCAACAGGCCCAACAGCATCGACCCTGCACTCAGGCGGTTTGGTAGGTTTCTGCCACCTCATAAATACTGGGTGAAGATGTTGAACTACATTTGCCAGTGTCTTATGAAGATGATGTTGATGACGACTCCAGTGTGAATTAGGCATCAGGATCCATAATAAATAAAAATGTTAGCAGTCTAGCTAGCTGAATTATTTGCTGTTTTGGTAGCGCAGCACTGGGTAACTACTGTAGACATATATTTGGGCTTCTGAGGTAACTCTGCCACCCTGTTTAAACACCATTTATAATGGTAAGATTCTCTTATCCAGGCCGTTTTGACAGGGAAGTGGATATCGGCATTCCGGATGCTACCGGCCGCCTTGAAATCCTCCAGATACACACCAAGAACATGAAGCTAGCTGATGATGTTGATCTTGAGCAGGTTTGTGTAATGGAGCCTAATCTCACTTATATGTGAGGTGGAGCTGAGTGATGCCGTGTCATCATACACAAATGTTGTTGTTGTTCGTTTTTTTTTTTTTTTCTTGGCTCTTATTGAAGAATATGACAATTAGGTTTCCTGCAACTTGCATGTTGACTTGCACTTTTTCAAATTGTAATCCGATGTTTCCTGTCAGTTTTACTTAAGGCTGACTGTATGCTTGTTTAGTTTATTTGTGCTTTTAAACTTTGATTCAGTGCAAGTGTTTCTATAAAACGCCTTAAATTCTGAAATGTTATTGTTGGTTTGCACATACTGGGGATAAACCATTGTCCCCTTTCTTTTAGCTATAATTTACTTTTTATTGTATGTCTGAGTTTGGATTCTGAGTGTAGAGCAGCTGCAGGAATGTGTGGAAGTTCTTGGCTGATTTGTTCAATCTGCTGTTGCAGGTTGCTAATGAGACTCACGGCCACGTGGGTGCTGATCTGGCGGCCCTGTGCTCAGAAGCAGCCCTGCAGGCCATCAGGAAGAAGATGGACCTCATTGACCTGGAGGATGAGACCATTGATGCTGAAGTCATGAACTCCTTGGCTGTCACCATGGATGACTTCAGGGTGAGGGCACATCCTATGGAAAAATCTTTTTCATGCATGAATTATGATCCACTTTTTTTATTTTATTTTTTTTTTTACGTTGTATTCTTTCAGGGGGAAAAAACATTCATTCATTCATTCATTCATTCATTCATTCATTCATTCATTACCTCCTATAGGTAAAGTTTATTTGCATGTCCAGTAGGGTGGACTACATGCATTTGCCTCAGTACAATATTATAATTGCTGTACTACATTACTACAGTAGTACATGACAATTCTAGTGAAATAAAATATTATTCTGAACACCAATATTTAAGGCACTTATAGCTGAAAATGAACTAATCAAAAAGCAGTTTTCAAATATAAATGGTGTAATGGTCATTTCATTGTTACTTTTAGTGTTAGTATTTAGTATCGGTAGTCAACAAAATAGTCAATATTAATGTGCATCATAAAGCTGTACAAACAGCTCTTCAAAATAACAAAATCCTAAATTTCCGTTCTATTTTTGTGCAAAATTGCAAAAGCATCCAGGGGACGAAGGCTCAGGACACTGCATTTAGGGCTACTTCCTTTTTCTTGTGCACTCAGCATCATGGCATCCGTTGTGCAATGTGCTACACAACTTGATGTATTGCCAACGATCCGATGCATTAAAGATGCATATGAAGCAAAAACTATTGTGATATGATACACCCTTGTTGTAATGCTGTACGTTTCAACACAACACAATGCTTCGCCAGATACACCTCCAGCTCCTCTGACACTTGCCACTGTGTGAGACTGTCCATTGACAGCAGTGGAGAACTGGATATGAGAAGTGTGCTTGGAAAAACTGTCCAAATTAGAGATGCACTGATTGCAGTTTTCTTGGCCAATTCTGATTTTTATGAAAGTGTGACCGGCCGATTCCGATTTTCTAAGAACTATAATTGCCAGCATATACAAACACAAAATCTGGTTTTCTTCACTGAAAAAAAAATTTCATAATAAAAGAAATTGTTAAATCTTACAATTTTCCTCAAACTGTACAAAAATAAATTATACAATCTTCTCAAGTCTCAAATTAAAATGCACTGTAACTGGAAAGGGGTACAAATAAACTGAAAATGAGCTGCTGTACTCTCCACTTTTCCCACTTATTTTACGTTGCCAAATGAGCAGGTGCAACAGATTTAAGTAAAATAAATGTATGTTACATATGTCAATTTGCAGTATGATTAACTATGGACATTTTAGTGCAGCGGGCTAAAGTTTTTTTGCTAAAACATTGTTACTCTGTCATTGGTGAAAAACTTGGTTAGGTTTGCAGTTTTAATGATTCCTTTTCAGGATTATCTAGTATGTAATCAGGTCAACATTTGCCTTCAGTGTTACTCCAGTTCTATTCCCAGTAGCTATGACAGGTGTGTCTGCCAATTCATCCACCTAAACCAGCTTCCCGATGACAGTTGTTTTGAGGAGATGAGTCTTGCTGCATCCTGGCTTGCAAGCATCCACCATCTTGTTTTTCAATAGTGGTTCCATGCAGGGACTGTTGTTACCATTAGCTTTCACACTCATGCCCACATATGTTAACATCCCATAAGGAGGTTGATGCAGGACTTTTCTTTTAAAACCCTTTGGTATAGAAGATGATTTTAATAGCTGTCCACTAAAGTAGATGGCATGCATGAAAGGTTTAAGGAATAAAAATCCATCAATGTTATGTTCAATGAGTTGGATTTCTATAAACTGAACTGGAGAAACTCAGTTGAGGTGTTTATGCCTGAAATGGGTTTTATATGGTCAGGTCACAATGTGTTCCATTTTACATTGGATAAATTTGACCTGTTTCCCGTCCCTTGTTGTAGTGGGCTCTTAGCCAGAGTAACCCCTCAGCTCTCCGGGAGACTGTGGTGGAGGTACCCAATATCACCTGGGATGACATCGGTGGTCTAGAAGATGTGAAACGAGAACTGCAGGAACTTGTTCAGGTAGGTGGTGACAAATGTGGTCATTTTTTACATTTATTATTTAGCAGGCATTTTTATTCAAAGCGATGTTCAAGTGAGGCAGATAAAACACCTGCCAATGAGCCAACTAGGCAGGAGTGCAGCTAGGCTGAGCTTCCAGTGAATGCTCAGTAAATGTGGTCATCATAGAAGAAACATGCTGGGTTCTGTGACCCGATATGAATTGTTTGCATATTTGCTAAACTTGTTGAATATCTTTTTTATAGTATCCAGTGGAGCACCCAGACAAATTCTTAAAGTTTGGCATGACCCCATCTAAAGGGGTTCTGTTCTACGGACCTCCTGGTTGTGGTAAAACACTTCTGGCAAAAGCTATTGCCAACGAATGTCAAGCAAACTTCATTTCCATTAAAGGCCCAGAGCTACTTACCATGTGGTTTGGAGAATCTGAAGCCAACGTCCGGGAGATCTTTGATAAGGTCTGCGTGCTTTATGTGATAACGATGAACTTTTCTAATTGAAGTATTCCTTTTGGACTACTTACCTGACTAAGTCAAATTGCCTGAATTGTAAGATTACTTTGATTTGAATTTGTAGAAAATACTCTGTTATGAAAAGGTATTATGATGTTGGAACTCAGTCCATTAGGTACACAGTATGTCAAAATATTATTGTTGGGTCAGTTCAAATGGCATCTTTTGAATTAATGTAATTTCTTATCCTAATATTTTATTTATTGGACACAGCATGAAATGTCTTCATCTGAAATGTATCTTTGAGCAAATAAAAAGGGATGCTGTGATCCTCAGTGTAAATAGTCAGTAGGTGGTGCTGTTGACCTTAATTAGCAGATCTGCCACTATTAATATTCACTGTGTCCCCAGCTATATACAGGTTCTTTGTGTCATGTAACCTTTTTCTGGAAATAATTGTAATTTCAATACAAAAAATACACGCATCCTGGTGATTTTTTGCTGGGGTGGTAATTAGTCTGACATTAAGCAAGCTGCATTCTGTTCACAGGCCCGTCAGGCCGCTCCATGTGTTCTCTTCTTCGATGAGCTTGACTCCATCGCGAAGGCGCGTGGTGGAAATGTGGGTGATGGCGGTGGGGCTGCAGACAGGGTCATCAACCAGATCCTGACTGAGATGGATGGCATGTCAAGCAAGAAGAACGTTTTCATCATTGGCGCCACCAACAGGCCGGACATCATCGACCCTGCCATTCTTCGACCTGGCCGACTCGACCAACTCATCTACATCCCTTTGCCAGATGAGAAGTCCCGCATGGCTATTCTTAAAGCCAATCTCAGGAAGTCTCCCATCTCAAAGGCAAGGTTTCTCTGCTAAAATGAGCCTAGTTCCTTTGCTTTAAACACATTTCTTTACACTAATGTTCCAATGTTCATTTTTGGCTCCTGTATTTGGTTTAGGATGTTGATTTGGACTTCCTGGCCAAGATGACCAATGGTTTCTCTGGAGCTGACTTGACCGAGATCTGTCAGCGAGCGTGCAAGCTGGCCATCAGGGAGTCCATAGAAAATGAAATCAGGCGGGAACGTGAGAGACAGACTAACCCTTCAGCCATGGTGAGCAGCCTGCCATCTAGCGGCCGGTCGGTTTAGTTAGTGTGTAAAATGTGGATCAAATTGCATAAGAATTTTAAATGAAATGAAAAATGAATGCGCTGCTGGAATCTCATCCTCACAGGAGGTTGAGGAGGACGATCCTGTTCCTGAGATTCGCAAAGACCACTTTGAGGAGGCCATGCGCTTTGCCCGCCGCTCTGTCAGTGACAACGACATCCGCAAATATGAGATGTTCGCTCAGACGCTGCAGCAGAGCAGGGGCTTTGGCAGCTTCAGGTAAGGAGCCCAGCCCAGAAATGTCACCTCTTCTGGTAGATGGTACCAGGTGCTCTGTTTGGAAGAGCTGTTCTTGTGTTCTCATTCAAAAAATCAGTGCCCGAGTTCTAGAAGTTTAGTCCTTGATGGTCTCCACCCCCCCCCCCCTTTAGGTTTCCCTCCAGTAACCAAGGTGGCAGTGGACCAAGCCAGGGCTCTGCTGGTGGCAGTGGGGGCAACATCTTCAACGAGGACAACGACGATGACCTCTATGGTTAACTGGGTGGCAGGCATCCTCACGGTGCTCCAAATCAATCCATCCACCTTGGGCAGAAATGTACAAAACCTACCAACAAAATTCCATATTTACAGACTTTATGCTTCTGAAGTGTTTATTTTTAAAAATGTACCATTTTTTTTCTCCCCTTCAGCTCTTGGAGAAAGCATGTAGCCTTCTGTTTGTCCTTGTTGGTTTATGAAGGGATCTTCCTGACAGCACTGGTCATTAGCTCACAGGGGATGGACATAATTTGTGGTTACATGTGCAGAGTAGTGGCTTTGACCTTTAAATTTACAACATTTGGTGTGCAGCTGTAGTAATGGGCTCAGCAAATAGCAAGTAAGGGAGGAGAAAGGAACCTGCTAATGACTTTTTTATGGAAGCATTGCATAATGTATTACAGGTTTGAGAAATAAATTAAGTTGTCATAGTGTCTGTAAGAACATTGTGTCGTATTAGTATTGCAACCACACTGAAATCTATGTAGCAACTGGGTATTTTCCACCAAAACCTGCAACTCCTATCTCTGAAACCTTTGTTAATTTTATTTAAAACAATAACTTTGTTTTTTGCAGTTATACTGTAGTATGCATTCCTGAAGGATAGCTATGAGACCTGGGGAAGTACTGCTCCTTCCCAGGGGTCAGACCAAATGCAATAAAAAAAAGGTTCCAAATGGGTCCCCAAACCGCATTGAGCATCTCCTGGCATCAGGCAGTTTTACATCCAAATGCCCAAATGAAGTTCATTTCCCATTAATCTCTTGCTTGGAGTTGGAAGCCACATGCTCACCTTTCTCTTGCTTCTGGACTGTTTCAACCATCATGTCCGTTCAGCTTCGCGTGCCAAGTGCGGTCATATGAGAATTCTTGTTATGCCTTGTTTGACATTGAATTTCCCCAGTAATCTTTAGTACTGTCACTATGAGCGTAATCATCACCCATGTGCTCCTGGCACAGGTCTAGGGTAGCTTCACTTTAGTAGTACCTGAAATGTCATTGCATAACTGCAGTGTGTTATGATTTGTACCTGCCCTTTGATTACAAAAACCATAATAAATGGGGCTGTGCCCCTACCTGATGCCCTTTAAGTTCATTGAAGTCCCCCTCACCATTGGCTGGGGGTGGTGGCTGTGGGATGTGGCTGGAGCTTGTAATCAACTTAAAAGCAGTGGAGGTGGTGACTAGGCACAGGGGACCTTGTTACTGTAGCCTGTCTGCCACGCTCTGGGCTTAACCATGAGCAGCAAGTAGATGGAATGCATGCAGGTATCATAAAAGCTGCAGTATCTGAATGTAGTATGCCTTACGTGTGTAACATGTTATAGATGCTGATGTGGGTCACAGTTTGAGGTAGTGGTTTCATTAAGTGATTTCATTCACTCTTAAATGCAGCCTTTATTTGATATTACGATGACCAAGGGTTTTAACACACAATTATTGATGATTTTAAAAACAATTCAGCATGGATAGATATGTACAACTAGCATAATCAAATTGTCAAGGTTCTAAGAGAACAGGGGTTAGGAAGGGTGTTTTCATGGTGTACTAAAACCATACAGCCATTTGGATTAGAAGGTGCTACCCTCACCCATATATGTATTTGCTTTGGTGCTATTTCACTCCTCAGTCTACAAATTGCTTACAAAAATACTATAGTAAAAATCGCTGATTGCTATTGGTAAATCAAGGCTGGAACTTGAGGGTGATTTCACACAGATTCTCTATTTTCTAATATTTCCAACCAGGTCTGTGCATATTTAACTTGTGCTTGTTTCAATCCGTCTGGCAGCATGGGGTAGAGGCAAAGGTATCAACCTTGTATATATTGGGTTCACTGGAATAGATGATGTTTCAGTAGGGGTCGTGAAAGGGAAAATGAGTATGCAGTCCATCTCTGTATATTTTTTGTCCATCTTTCTGTAAAAAAAAAAAGAAACCGCATGCCATCATCGGTTTCTGTTTTTCAAACATTTGTTTTAAAGAGGGCAGCGCTTAGCCTACATGAAGCTGCTATTAAGAAACTATTCGTCATGCAAAAACTATTGCAGATATTTTTATAGGGGAGGTCAGAAATATTATAGCACTTGCCTTCACAGTTGGCACTATTAGCCTTTGATCTCGGTTGAAGGATTCAATGAGTTTCATGTCTTCATTTGTCAGCTGGAAGTCGAATACCTGTGATATTTTTACAGTGGAGCTGATGTTCATAGACTTGTGCAAAACAAGAGCTCAATCTATATGGAAGTGCATAAGAAAATCCAGAGTACTTAAGTAATAGTTTTAATTAAACTATTCTGGTGTTGTCGTCATTTAGATACTATTCATAGGTTTCAAATACAGTATATATCAACTCAGATGAGTTTTTCTATATTTGAATCGGTTTTCAGACAGCAGCTGTCCGAAAACTACATTTTAAGATCAAAATTTAGTTTGAACTTATAGGGGTGTAATTATAATAAACACCTCAATTATAAAAAGCAAAACTAACTTATGTCTCACACTTTCAGTCAGAAATAAATTGTAACTCCAGTATCTAGCAGCAATTGTGTGATATCTTTCAGCATTTTATAGATTTACTTCCCAGAACAAAGTGTATTACCCCCGGCCCCTCCCGCCCCCTCCCCGCCCCCTACCCCCCCCCCCGCCCCCCCCCTGTCCCCCCCCCCTTTTCCTCCCCCTGTCCTTCCCCCTCTTTTCTCTC
>JAODKM010000039.1:4876115-4887913 GCA_026780845.1 Petrocephalus sullivani
CTGATTACAAGTTAGAAGACACCTGTGATGCTAATTAGAGGACACACCTTAGTTTAACATGTTCCTATGGTCAAAATTTTTTTCCATCTTTTCCAAGGGTACCATAATTTTTGTCCAGGCCAGTTTCATTATTTTGTTTTTTAAAATGATTGTTAAACCACAATTCAAAAGCAATGTCTGATTTTTCTTAGTTAATAATTAGGTATTTTTCTTTTACCTAAACTAACTAAAGGCCTGGATAGTTGATGCTACTGAGAAGCAGCTCAAATTCGGCTGGACTTGCTGCTCAGCTTCAGTCACAGTTAGGCCATGACTACATGGCCATCAAAGCGGCACGCATTTCATTGGACAGATTGGCTGGCCTTTACACCCTCCTCACCCTGGATGGCCACTGCTGTCTGCTACGCTCACTCTCCCCCTGCATTCTCTCTGCTCCAGTTTTGCAAAAGTTTTTTTGCACGTCGACGAAAGGCCAAATAGTGAAAACTACATTTTTTATTAAAATAAATTAAAAAAACATTTATATGTGGACAAAGCTTTGAGGGCTTGAGGCCTCTTTTATGCAATATACATATGATTGAATCATTCTTCCAATCATGAATTAGACTAATTTGGAATCAGGGTGTTGCATTTTGAAGGTGGAACAAAGTGTGCCAAATGATTAGTGTTCAAAAATGAGCAAAACTGTGATTTATAATGATATTTGTGTGAGACCAATGGAGTTTCGCTTGGAGTCTAGCAGTTTGGAGGCATACTGTTGATACATGAGCTTCACATTTTCAGAATTGTGTGCATTTTTTGCCTGACATTTCTTGAATGATACGATGACAGCCAGATTAACCACACCCCTGCATTTTATCCTCTAGGTCAAATGTTTCTGTCCTGGAACTAGGTTTTCACATATTATCATAGTATTATTCCAGTTGCTGTCCTCACATGACATGCTAACTATATAACTAACTAATCTTAATCTTCTTCGATCCCAATTCAGTTTTCTTGCTGCTCTTATCATTGACATTTTTGTTATACTTTATAATTATAGATTCGATAATTATAGATTTCCATTTGGGTATTTCTTGAGTCTGATGTATTTGATCTTTAATGATTTCAGTGAAAAAACAATTCTCTTCACAGAAACAGACACAAACTTTTCCAAGAAAAACAAAACGTGGAAAAAAATCTGACCTAATGAACATGCTCAGCTGATAAATTCTACATCCCATAACCGATGTTTCTGTTGGTGACCGTATTCCTGGCGACCTGCCATACCCTTCGGGTGGCCCTGTCCAATTTCCATCCCATCCTGGTAGACACTGAGCTATGGGTGCACCCAGGTGTCCTTTCCAGAAGAGACAGTGGCACATTTGCTAGGATATTGACCTGGCAAACTCACTGCTCCAGAAGATTTATGTATTGAGTTACTTATACACTCTTCTTAAATAAACATGAAATACCCGAAAAATGCATAAAACCTGAATATTGTCCTTCTGGAAAGTTTTCTCGAATGAAAGTGAACCTCAACGTTTCACCGCTAGATGGCAGCACAGAAGCACCGACTCAGAAGCCAGGGAGTGCTCCAGACAGGATGCCAGTCCAGATAACAGGCAGGCACACTTTAATCAAGAGTTAATCAAGGGTTAATCAAGAGGCCCCAAGGTAAAGTGTGCGATACATACACAGACAAATACAGGGCGGCACTGGTCCCTGAGCCTCCACACAGCCCCCATCCCCAAGCGATCTCCATGCTTAACAATTGTACTTTTTGGCTTTGTGGCAGGTTCCTGACAGCATTGATCCCACTTTCTCCGTGAGAGCATGTTTTAACAGCCGCCTTTCACTAGGCCAAGAGGAAAATCTCCAGACTGACTTAAAAAAAAGCAAGTAATAAGCTAAGCGGCTTTAACGGGTCTGGTGGATTCTTTGTCATTATATGTTGAGCTGTAATGGCAAAATCAAGCCCTCCACTGGGTTTGTGTGAAGCCCTCAGACCATGGTATGTGAGGGGGCTAGATTTATTCATGACATGTCACAGGGGCTTGTTTCAGTTCAAAGAATTCCAAAACCTTAGTGAGATTACATTTGCACAGCATAGTTCATGTTAACTGCAAATAAAAAGGAAATCTGTAGTTACAACATGGCATGCAACTGCTGAGATTTATTTAAGTTTACACTAGGAGCAGATGTCTTCACAATATTTAAGCTTACTCCTACCACTACTGCCATTTGGTGGGGGTGGGCCCTTAGCAACTGCGGTTTTGGTACCATTGGCAGTCTTTTTGTTCTTTGTTGGTGGCCAACAGACTGGGCGGCTGGCTATTGGCTGTCCAGAGCTCAGGAGAGTCACGCATCACTCCTTGGCCTGCCAATCACGTGTTAGTACTACCGCTACACTATAAGCAATGCAGAGCAGCCATGTGTATGTATACATTTTACCCATTCATAAATCTGGATATTCAGGTTTGAGCACGTTATTGGTACACTCTCTCCTCCATTCTGAATTGAAGTTGACTTTCAAAAATACAAGCCATGTTTTTGGGCTAATTCCAAAATGTAATGACATCAGACTCACTGCATTATTTTATTTAGCACTTAAGTAGTGTGGCAACTTATGATTTATTTAAATTCTAGAAAGAATAAATAATGGTGTATTTATGTAAATATTTGAGCACTGTACCTGGAAGATTAGGTTTCTTCTCTGTAAAAACTTGCATAGAGCTTGCCAAAAATTGGCCAACATTGCCTGCCAAACCACAGTATGAGCTCAGGGAACGAATAGCTGGCAAGCATCTGACTCGGCACAGATCTGGCGGAGCCCTGTGGCAGTCCGCCCACAAAAGCAAGCCAGGGTGGTGAGATGCGGGAGAGCTGCCGAGATGGAAACGTGTTCCGCTTGTCTCCCTACAAGGCGGATGCCGACATTCCACTAGAAACTTAGAAACACCATAGCATTTCCTGTTGCTTCCTGCAGTGTGTCTGACTAGGGAAAACCAGCGCAGGGTCTAGGTAGACTGGCATTCCTTTGCACTGAATGGTCTCTAAGGAATCTGACTGCTAATTAAAAGCACTCTGTTTTAAGGAAAAGTCAAAAAATGAGCAATGGAGGGTTTGGGAAATGCTACAAAATAAGTAGGCGTGCAAATGGAAATCATCAGGTTGTGTAATTCAGCTTCCTGTCATTTTCGCGTCAGGTACACTAAAATCGCCCCACTCTGTTGCAGCTTTTAGAGGATCAAAGAAGAGTCACTGTGCAGGTGTTGACATGCGAGACTGAGTGTGACATTGTTGTGATGTCTACCCCCAGCCCTAAACCCTCATGTTTTCCCACATTGTCAGTGTCAGTGTCCGCGTATTAGCCATCCCCTCTGCCTGCTCTGACAGCCAGAAATGCTTCAAAACACATCTGCTTCCCCAAACCTCAGTTGGCCATGCCTGTGAATAAATTGGCAGCAGACAGTTGGGGGATAGTCACATGTGCAGTGGCTCTTTTCTGGGCCAGAGTGGCACAATGGGGCGGTGAACCCAGCAGTTCTGCTCCAGCAAGTGGCCATGGCTTTCTGATAAGCTTGCTGATTGGCACACCAGCCGTAAAGTCTATCAAAAACACATATTCCATAGTATCATGTTATGTCTAATTACCTAAAACATTTAATCTATGTATAATGTGTCATTAAAAAGTGGAAGTTTGGATTTTGGCTGCTGTGCTCCTTTCAGCAAGATGTTTGACCCATTATTGTATGTAGCTTGTATGATTTTTATAACTTCATATTGGTGTTATTGTTCATTGGGAACTCATAGTTATGTATGCCTGCTTCTTAGTCATGAATAAAGCAAACAGTGTGGGTTCTACTGTATACATCCAATGGCCCTCAATTGATCTAGGGATTTCTGCAATATTTACTCACAATTTGACAAATATTCATATTTAACTTTCTTCTGTCATCACATAAGTGTTTCTTGGTGTGTGAAGCCAGTCATCCAGTAAATATGTAACCGGTGAGAGGGTCACGAACATGTGATGTCATTCTGCGTTCCAGAACGTCACGGTCACTGGCGCTTCCTGAGCACGCCCTTCCAGAATCTTACTTCCAAGCAGAGACGCCAATGGACAGGACAGGCAATCGTGTATGATCTTACAGCACATGCAAAAATATCAAAACAAAGTGTTTATTATTGCAGCTGAAAACCAAATAGTCGCTAAAACTGATGCCACTGGAATGCTTGTTCTCTGTACTGCTACTGGGTGCACACTCCTGGACACACACTCAGCAAACACTTCGTCAGACATTTTTCATTCTGACATATTTGAACAGGTGTAATGAAAGAGAGCTAAGCTCGCTTGGTATGGTTTTATGTTTTTAACAGAGTTCTTTTTACAGCCTCTTTGTAGACTGAGAAACAGTGAATAAGGCAGGTATTTTGGGAGCAGGCTTAGGAATGACTTGGCGTTTGTGGAACAACCTACAGAATTTGTGTCAATGTAACATGCAAATTAATGCGGAATATTAATTAAGTGGATGTATACTGTACTGTGTAGTATGTGTGTGTGTGCATATGTGTGATGTGTGTGACCTTTCTGTGCTGTGCCCTACACACACAGGCTGTCTAACCAGGCCATATGTTTTTTGGCCCACAAATGAGCTCCCCATCACCCTAATAAACAATCCCTCCACTTTGCATCTTCCCTGGCAGTCTGGCAGCAGGTCAGCCTTGGCTGAGCTGTTTTCCTGGGGGGCGGGGGGGGGCTGTTTTCCTCGATTTCAAAATAAACAGAATCAGGGTAGCAGCACTGGCCTTTCTTGGACTCTGGGCACAGAGACAACTTTTTCATCTGGCTCTTCATCGCTGCCCAGGGGAAACCCGCCCTCCCCAGCCATGGTAACTGGCAGAGCGTACCCCATGAAAGGTGCCCGAAGGAATCCAGAGGAATGGGGTGCAAGAGAGAGAAGTTATTTAGGGGGGGAGGCTCACAGATCATGCCAGACTGCAAACAAGCCCTGCTGGAAGATGGAGCACGCCCACTGCAAACAAGCCCCACTATTTTCTCAGAAATAAAAGCATGAGCTCTCTGTTGGCACCCCTGTGGCACAATGAGCCGTGCTGATGTCTCATGGGTCTGGTGTTTGAATCCCGCCCCCTCTCTGGGCGTGGAGTTTGCATGCTGCTCCAGTTTCCTCTGAGAGATTTCCCAGTTTAATTCGTAGTTATTTTCGTTCAGTTTTTTCATGCTATTCGCCCTTTTTTATTTCTTTGCCCTGTCCTTGCTGCCTGCTTCTGTCACCAATTGTTCCTCACTTCCTGTTCCTTTGCCTATCTCATGCGATGCACCCTCACCAAGGCCATCTGACTGCCTGGCTCCAGGAGTCTGTGTGAAGACCCCAGATAAAGGGCCCGCTTCCTTCAGTGGGGCCAAACAGATGCAGACAGACACCGAACCGGCCGTGTTTAAACATCGTTCTGTAACATCTTCATTCTGTCCCAATAAACTGCTTAAGCTTCAGGAACCTGCCTCATCATTTGACTCTGAAAGAACCTGAGGTTTTACTGAAGAAGTCAATCACCTTCCGGGCTCAAAAACATGCCATTAGGTTAGAGTCAGCAGCTGTAACTTCCTGAGCGTCTAGATCACCAGCTCCTTCTCATGGTCTCTAATCACCAGCTGCATCCCCATGAAGACAGCACAATCTTATCCCCATTGACTCTTAATTCTTATTTTTTGTTACTGTCATTCTTATATTGCACTCTCTTGTCATGTACTGGCTTGTCCTGTGTTGCACTGCTATTTGTCCTGTACGGCACTGCTGTTTGTGCTGTATGGCACTGCAGTTTGTGCTGTACGGCACTGCAGTTAGGGTTGTACAGCACTGCTGTTTGTGCTGTACGGCACTGCTGTTTGCCCCTTACTGTTCTGCAGTTTTTCCATTCCCCCCCACCCCTCCCCTCATGCACCTGTCCCCAACCCGACAACATAAGAATTTCACTGTGTTCCTTAAAATACATGCAACAATAAAACCTGAAACTTGCTTCTTAAGATTACTCATAATGTGTGATCCCTGTACTGGGCATCCTGTCCCGGGTGTTCTCCTCTCCTTTTGCTGCCTGGGATAGGCTCCAAACCATCCAGGCTCTTGGGTTGAATCCAAATTAAGTTTTCCCCCCATCTTCCAGAAATGCTGCTCTCTGCCTGTAGCATGACAGCGCTACACTCATGCAGCTACCGCACCTGTTGTGGGGGCGTGGCTTCAAATATGCTTTCAATTCCACGTATTTTAATCTCATGAAGGGCTATGCATGCAGACCCTGATCTAATCGTTTCCCTGATTACTTGCTGAACTCACACACTAATATTTGACAAAGTGGTTGAACATTAGGAGTTGTTAAGAGATGATATGTTCCCAGCCCTGATCAAATGAAGGGTGTGTGATTTGTTATGGGTGAGGTGTTTTTAAAGGAATGCTTGTTCAATCCAAAATGCCTCACAGCAAGGACCATAAAAACCAGGAACAAGTTCAGACATTGTTGAGGTGGGACAACTGGTGTCAGACCAGTGGATGTGTGCTTATGTGTTTCATTCACCACTTTATTGTACCTGGTGACTTGCTTTCTATCGCCCCCTGCTGGTTGTGATAGGCATGTTCTGAACCTGCGCCTCTTCATTCCTCTGCTGCCTCCGGCGATGCTTATGGGAAGACGTCATACTGGACGGCTTCGCATATATATCCAGTGATGTAGCTATTTAGCGCTAAATAACTTCGGATCACAGTCACCTTTCTTGTATCAGGTGGCCCACAATTTTATAGTTGTCTGCAGCTCCAAATAATTCCTGATATAGACACTCCCATAATTGTAAAGGCAGGGCACCTCCTTATTCAATACGGCAGTCAATCAAAACTTGCTAAAGGCTAGTTTACTACTGCCGCTTAAAGAAAAGCTCTTGATGTTAAGAGGGTCCCGTAAAAACCAAGGAAGAACATTTGAACAGGCGCACTTTAGGCCACACTGAAATGTAAACAGTAAAAAAAAATGTAAAACCACTACCAAATTCAACTACTCAGTTTCTTTTAAAATGCATACTAAATTAGTACAAAGTGTGACATATTAAGAATCAATATTATAAACTGTAAAGAAACATGTTCCCAGCAAAATTGTCAAAAATCAATAAAAACTGCAATTCTGCAATTTATGAGGAAGAGCATTTCTTACCTAACTCAATTACCTTGTCTTGAAAAACTACTTGTGTAGGGTGAGGTGTTGGAAGGATCCAGTGATTCCTGTTTTTTGTGGAAGGCCTGGTTCAGGGGGTTCATCGACATCTGTCGCCATCTACATCGTGGGTTTTATTTAGCTCCGGGTGGTTTCGGAATCTCCAGTGCGGTGTCCGGTTACCTGTGGCAGTGGGTGGGCCTTTGCACCAGGGAACTCAGGGATGCATTCAGATGATATCATACAGGTGGCCTGTAATTTAATTTATGTCGTTTGCTGCATCTAACACTGAAGAAAGAAGGAGAATGAAACACAAATATTTATGTTTTGCTCTGATTTTTGCAGGGGTAATATTTCGCATCTCAGCTTACGCAAATACAGTATCAGACGGAAGACACAGCTGGGAAATGTCATGAATGGCAAAACGAGTTTCTGCGTCTTTAGCCCTGACGATGATATAGATATAGATAAGCAGTTAATGTGCAGAAGCAGGGTAGCTCAGAGCTGCTATGTGTGTGTGTATGCAGGGGGCCGGGGGGGGGGAGATTTACTACATTGTTAGGACCAACTTACTTTTTAGCTTGTACAATATTTTTCCGGTCCTCACAAAAATCTGCGAATGCAATCAAAAAACTGAAAATGCCAAAAATCTTGTATTTTGTTTGGTTACTTATGGTTAATGTTAGGGCTGGGTAGGGGTTAAGCTTAAGTTTTCCTCTGATAGTCAGCTTTGGGCTCCTGTCCTGGGGGTTCCCCTGCCTCACTTCCTGTGATGGCTTCAATAACCTCCCCATCTTCCAGTACTGTAGCTGGTAAATGTTCCAGTAAATGTGGCTGGGAGTTGACCACGTAACGGGTTAGTGTTTTCTGATGGGTCCCAGTCAGATTGTAAACCAACCCGGTGAAAGGATTTTAAACCACATTTAATGCTTTTTTTTGTAAAGTCCCATGAAATAGAATGGTATTTAGTGAGCTGGAAACTGGGCTGGCTTCATGATTTTTGAATCATGCGTGGGAGGTGGAACCACTGATCGTGTATGAAATAGGTGCTATTTTGGTTCATCTCAGTAGCTCTGTTGTGGTGTGGCCTGTCCCTCATGGCACATCTGCAAGTGAGCGAGTGAAACTGTGACATTTTTCAGTTTCTGTTTGAGCAAGTGGTAGTAGTTCAGCTAGAGGGATGCTGTAGGAGGCGTTAATACCTCAGATCCTCTCTGTTGTTCCCAGCAAGCCAGACAAACCCGGATTCCTTCCACAAAACCTTCCAAGTCTGAGCATGAATTTGAGTTTATTCAAGACTAGTTTACTAAAGACAGCTGATATGGTAAACCATGATCACATTGCTTAGACTAAGTCATTGTCAGCCTATTAATTGCCATTTATCTTGACATCAATCTGCAAAATCTTGTACTGGCATTATTAGGAGATTAAGGGCATGTTCTGAGTAAAATGCTCAGCAAGCCTTTAATATTGTACCTTTGACAAGTTTCCACACGACAAGGTGAATCATTAATCTGTAGCTGAAACACATACAAGGTCATTGACCATTTGCCATCAAGATATATCCTATATTTATAACTTATAGTATTTTTGTCACATAGTAACCTTAGTAGTGATGGGAAAAATCGATGCAGTCACCTCAGGTGGCTCAAATGGGTATCACACCATACCACAGAGTGGGTCTTTGTGTCTGATAAATAAGTACTAAAGAATGCAGCCCTGGCAATGTACCAGCAGGGGGCCAAGAATTACAAAAAAAATATAATTTAACAAAGAGCATGCAGTTGAGAAGAATAAAGGACAGCGGAAACCAGGAAAAGGTGATTTCTTCTTTCAAGTTCTGCCTGTTTTTCTGATTAACGTGTTGTTCTGTCATGAGTAATCCACGTGGGTGGTTTTGTGTCTAGCAGCTCAGTTGCTGTCCTGCTCACATCAGCTCGCTATTTACATTTCATTTCAAAAGTCCTTCATGGTAGGGGACGGACACTGGTGCTTATCGATACTCATGAATGGCCATGCCTGGTCAATAACTTTTACCGTTGGAGGGGACACTGACAATCCATACAGCAAAGGGGTCTCAGACCCTGTGAATGTGCCTCTGGGAATGGCTAAAATGCTAATCTTTCTTTGACCTTCGCAGGAACTGAGTTTTGGAGGCTAAGAGGGTTCCCAAACAGATAAACTTTCATTCAGTGCTGAAATGGAAGGGAACAATCACTGTGGGTTACAGTTAAATCACTTAAATGAAGCTGCATTTTCACAAAGGTATCACTGTGAGCTGTACACATGTGTACCAGTTTTAAAAAAAAACCTCAGTCAGTGCTTCAAGCAGCGACGATAAGATAATCTTACAGTACACTTTTCATCCAATTTACCTTGTAGCACAGTGAGACATGTTGAGGCGCCAGACAGTGTAGCGGTTTTTGAAGGACAAAGGGGCTTCGAGTCTCGGGGCTGAACACTGCTTTCTGACTACTGGAAACTGTGGAAACGCAGGAGATTAACTGTAAGAAGTGCAAATAGCGTATGCACACATTTGCCAGCTGAAAGGCAAAAGCATCTATGCGATCCCCAGGGAGAAGTCTTTGGGGATTTTGGGGTTTTATGTGTATGAGAGCGATAAGGGGTGGGGCCGTCCAAGGATTATCAGCATAAACCAGAATCAGACAGATCTCCCAGCTTCCACTGCAGCCTGTTACCCGTGAAAAGCTTTTTCAGGACAGTCCAGATCTCTGTAGAAATAAAGTATACAGTTTATTCAAGGTAAAGGAGCATCCTTATTAGATTTATACAAATCTACACTGGGAACCTTAACTCCCGCAGTTGTCACACAATGCAACCAAGAACTTTAATAAAACTCCCAAAACTCACGCAGTCCACAGAAATTTTCTCGAAAACATAACAAGTGAGTTTTGGAAATTTGCTGTTTATATGACAGATATACTAACTGAAATCAGAGTTTTGTGACTCTGACCCCCCCGCCCCAAAAAAAAAAACAGGAAACATACAAGCTTGTTTTTTTGGAATGTCCCTAGCATAATGGGCTAGTTTGTGATAAATAGTTAAAATACTTACAAACACTGCATGTGAACTTCCAATACACACTGTATAACTGTAATTCATCATTAATGGTACTC
Organism: Petrocephalus sullivani; assembly: GCA_026780845.1. Classification (NCBI taxonomy): domain Eukaryota; kingdom Metazoa; phylum Chordata; class Actinopteri; order Osteoglossiformes; family Mormyridae; genus Petrocephalus; species Petrocephalus sullivani. The sequence continues at coordinate 4,886,453 of JAODKM010000039.1, forward strand.
TTGGTATGTTAGAAAAACATACAAGTCTAAAGTGGGTCAAATTAGGATAGCGCATGTCCTTTTACACATGTGTACTTGTTTTGAAGGGGGTGGACTTGTCTACGTCAGCCAGTTTTGTGATGAGAAAACAGAGGTGGGGGTTTCTCATTGCAAGAGTCCAGCTGGCACTGGTGAGGAAAGTCATGTGACACTGTCACGGGCATGTTTGCGGGGCTGGAACTAGGGGACAGCTACTCCCCCCAGCTTTGTCTGTTTGGGTCTCTCACACTGAACGTGCCGTTCCCTGGCGTTCGCTGGCTGTCGTCACAGTGGCCAACACAGAAAGTGCTCGTCATATAAACCAGCTGAGCATCGGTGTATAAAATAGAACAACATGCATGCAGTGACAGGTGCATGATGGGACGGTGGAGCGCTGATCCTCTCAGCTGGAAGATTCTGGAGACTGTCCTCTTCAGGGAGCATGGAAAGAGCCCCGCCCCCCATTCTAATCACAAAGGATGTCCTGTATTATTGCATTCTGACACCCCCCCACACCCCCACCCCAAACGACGAACTGCATTCAAAGTAGACCCTTGGATCTCTGTGTGTTGTGAGTCACGAAAGCACTAAGTGTATGTCAAACAGGAAACAAACAAACAAAAAACACCTTCCTCATAATGGGGTGGACAGCTCGTGGTGGTTAGCTCATGGTGGACAATTCTTGATGGACAGCTCATGGTGGACAGCTCATGGTGGACAACTCATGGTGGTTAGCTCATGGTGGACAGCTCATGGTGGACAACTCATGGTGGTTAGCTCATGGTGGACAGCTCATGGTGGTTAGCTCATGGTGGTTAGCTCATGGTGGACAATTCTTGATGGCCAGCCCTGGTGGACTGCTTACAGTGGACAGCCCATGATGGACTGCTCATGGTGGACAGCTCATGGTGGACAGCTCATGGTGGATAGCTCGTGGTGGACAGCTCATGATCAGGTTATCCTGGTTCACCTCTGTGGTTGTTGAGCGAGAAATTAGCTGAATTACAATTACACAAGCAGGTAAAAACTGTACAGCATTTCTGATTGCCTCAGCCAGAAAACTGAAAAGTTAATCTAAATGAGACTCATCACCGTCTCCGCAGGCATAAACTGCACCCAGGTGCTCCGGCAAGCTCTCTCCCTAACAGCTCTCTTTGCATCAGCAAGTTCCAATGTTAACTCTCCAAGAAAACACAGTATACCCCACAGCAAATTTTAGCAATATAATTACCACAGTAATTTGGGAAGTATGTTAAATGAACGTCTCTGGGCCTGCTTAGGAATTTAGGGAAAAGGCAATTAGGAGTTAAATAGTTCTAATTTTATAATCAAAGGTACAGAATGCCCCTCCTAGAGCCGACACCTTATCGTGGTGGAGGGGTTTGCGTGTTCCAGTGATCCCAGGAGCTAAGTTGCCCAGGGCTTTATGCCCCTGGTAGGGTC
>JAODKM010000039.1:4893575-4910671 GCA_026780845.1 Petrocephalus sullivani
TGGGCTTAATTCCAAGGACTTAATACAGCGTCTAAGTTAATTCTGTGAATTTGCCCTGGCAGGTTTGACAGATGACTTCCAGAATAGTTCCAGAGTTCCAGAATATACCACCAAATGCCAACTTCTAATCTTTTCTTCCTTGGTTAAGCAAATTAGTGCACATAAAAACTATCACAAGTCCCCATGTTGAAGATTTTGTATCCGGTCTCTGCCAAGGGGCGTTCTCAAACACTCTTTTGTGATTTCCGAAATATTTTCCCATACTAGAAATTTGCAGGGTTCAAACCACCAGGAAGCTCCGTGTGGGCCCGACACTAGAGCCTCCATTGTGCTTTTGTTACAGAACACTGTACAAATACGAATCATCAGCTGAGCCGGTCGAAAGTGAGATTGTGACCGGATGGCCGCAGGGATGGCCGAGCCATGCTGGCAACAAAGAACAGCGCTTGGATGGCCCAATTTCCCACAGATGGCGTCTAACAAAGCCAGGCCAGGAGGAGAGGCAGGGAGCGATGGCAAGGACTGTCCTCTCCCTGGCAAGGACTGTCCTCTCTCTGACAAGGACTGTCCTCTCCCTGGCAAGGACTGTCTTCTCTCTGACAAGGACTGTCCTCTCCCTGGCAAGGACTGTCCTCTCTCTGACAAGGACTATCCTCTCCCTGGCAAGGACTGTCCTCTCTCTGACAAGGACTGTCCTCTCCCTGGCAAGGACTGTCCTCTCCCTGACACGCCCCACAAGGATCCGAATGTTTTCTGGATGCAAGCTCTCGGCCTTGACTGACTCATCACTTAGCCATCCTGATTTTATACTCCTCCTGCTACAGAACTGCACACATCACATTGCAAATATTGCTAATTCCAAAAAATCTGAAGATGGCTACTAAAATCAAATTGCGTTCATCATTTCCAGACAGAATAGATGGGAGATTCTTAATGGGAGATTCTACCTACAAAGTTTGTGATTTCTTTTATGTACAAAGCGTTCAGTTTTTGTAGCTCTGGGATGGATAGTGCTCTGTTCACCCAAGATTTTTTGTTTACTATTGCTGGGTAAGCTGGTGATGTCGCAAGCCCAGGTTTCAATTCCAAAAGACATTTATGCATCTCTGAATAACTTAGCATGCTTTAGGTCAGTGTAACATCCGGCCACATGCATAGCTGGAACTATCAGTTCGTTCTGAGCTGCAGATAATTGACTTCAGTCCTGACTTAACTGTGATTTTCTCTTGGTTTGATCAAATGTAGTTCACACCACAAACCTGGCTTTTCGCTATGTCTGCAGGGTGTAATATCAGCCCCCATGGAGGCGGTCCTTTGTCTACCGTCGCTGAGAAGTGCTTCGCTCGCCCACCTCTTGCATTTGGAAATGGTATGAATCTTTGTTTGAGAGCAGAAGGTCCTGGCACAAGGCCTAAAATGAAAAGAAAGAAGTAGCAAGATCTCAGGCCACATCACTCGGGGGGCAGGGCTACAGCGGTTGACTCCGCCCCCCGAAGTAGTCACTGGGCCTCAGCTGTCACCCCACCAGGAGCATAGCTCTGGTTTTAATGGGATGCACTGGCTTGCAGCTGCCCGTGATTAACCCCCCCCATGCTTATTTCCAGCCACGCTGTCACATCGACTCCCTGCTACATGCAAATGTCACGTTATTGAAACATTTAGCCAACGGCACTCCTGTTTCAAAAGTATGGGGAGAAAATTTGACATTTACAGTTTTCATTGTTTATTATATCAGAAAAATCTACATAGAAGAGACTTTATGAACTTGTGGCTTGAGTGGCTCAGTGAATTAGGTCTCTGTGCCTGTGTTGGGAAGGTTGCTGGTAATGACATCGCGGTTGGGCCCTTGAGCGAGGCCCTTAAACCCCCAAAAGCTGCTCCAGGGTGCCTGATAAATGATTGACCCTGTGTTCAGACTCCAAGTCCTGCTCTCACTATAGGTGATTCTAGACCCTATTTAGCCCCCCAAAAATAATTTCTTGAAAGCCATTCAGTAATTTGTCCTATATTTTCATATATGTATCATACCCTATTGGTCCAATCACCCATATTTTTAAGCCTAGCCTAGAGTATTTTCGCACTTATAAAGGGAGGAGGGCCTGTCTGCGGACGGAAAAAGCAGGTGTTATAGTAAATCACAGACTGTGTAACAGAGCAAAACTTGACTTGCAACATCCAATGAATGAGGTAGTAATCAAGCGCTACACAATGGACAATAAAGTTGGAAATCGCATGCACCGAGATGAAGAGCTCCGGCTTTAAAAACCTATCTAGCCTTCTTGGCTATTTTAAGAAAATAACTCAACATAAATTATCATCAACATGGGTATTCAGTTCAGTTCAGTTCGGCTTGCTGTATTATGTGCTTTCACATCGAAGTTGCAGAACCAGGTCCCTCGTTACAATTTTATAATTCCTGCCCACTATCACATCACACACTGAACTGGGACCTTCATGCTAAATAAGCATGGGAGAAGCAAAACACTTGCAGGCAAGACTTTAGATGTAATTTGAAATTACACCGCCACAGTAGAACAATGGTGGATAAAAAAAATGCTTTGTTAAGTTGTTCATTAGTTATTTGGGGGGCGGGTGATCACAATCAAAATGGGATACAGTTTTTTATTTATTTTTTATTCTATGCCTGGCAATGTGTTTATATTCCATTATTAAATTTGGCCGGCAGGTCGATTTTTCAGTTTCACAGAATTTGAATGTTATTCCGCTAGTAAGTGCAGACAAGTTTCACCCCCACACTGGCGATAAAAGTTTATTGGTTACTGATTAAATTTTCTGATGCAGAAATATGGAGATGTGAGCAAAAAAAATGCGTTCATTAATTCATTAATTATAATTGTGGTACCAAAACAATTCCATCTACTCAATTTCTGAATTTTTTTTAAATTATTTTTTTATTTTTAATTTTAAAAACTTCCAAGTTTTAGCCACGATGCCGAAGTTGGCTGTGCCAGGGCCCACTGGAGAAAATTATGTGTACTTTGGGTGCTTTTCCACCGCACCAAGTATGGTACTTTTGGTACGGTACTTCCGCTTTTCCATTGACGTCCGGTCGAGTACCAGTACCAAAAATTCAAGTACTGAAAGTGCCTAACCACTTGGGGTGCTTCTTTGGTAGTTAGGTACTTTAGGGCGTAATTTGTTTTCGTTGTTGATTGGTTATGCAAATAGCCCGATTCTGAAACACAATGTGACCACCATCTTGAAAAAAAGTTACAAACGCAAAAAACAACAATGAACAAAGTAATTAAAATAATAATAATTGTGATCTGGTAGGAAGAATAAATACAACCAGATCAGATATGGCATGACAAGAAATTTAGAGAGTATTTTATTTAGAATACTAGGGCAGCACGGCATTGGAGAATTTCCAAATATTGCGATGTGATTTTGTTGTAATAAGTATCGGGGTACTTATAAAGCAGAAATTAGTTAACAAATTTCTCATAAATCTGTCTAGGAGTGATTTAAACGGCAAGGATGAGAATGATTATGATCGTCTTGGAGATGCCTTCCTCGCTCATGCAAAAGCAGTGGAGATAAACTTCAACCTGAATTTAAAAACATATATTGGATAATCTATAAAAGGAATCATTAAAATTGCAAAGTTAGCTAAGCTTTTTCCCAATGCCAAAGTAAAGATGTTTTAGCGAAACATTAACACCCAGCGCTGTCTGTAATGTCCGTACAGCACTGAAAGTAAGAAAAAGTCTGATCTTGATGTGACTCATTAGCGATGTAAGAACTGCATATACATAACATGCAATGTTAGACTTAATATCCAGCACCGTCCAGCTGTATACTACAGCCATTTTTCGAATTTGGTACCCCGCCTCACGTTGTGCTTTTATTCAGCGCCGGTACCAGTTTTTACGCCAGCGGAAAACCAGCACAAAAGAAGTACCGAACTCTTGGTACTTTATTGAGGTACCAAAAGTAACAAAAGTATTATGGAAAATCACCCTTTGATCAGTAAGGACCAAGTCCTACAATTGCCCCTGGCTCTCACTCAAAACTAAAGAATCCCCATGTACTTGTGCATAATAACAATTATTTTTATAAGTTTACAGTTTATTAGACACACCCACTTGTAAAAGCAGACAGCCTGCCCATCCAACCAGCCAATCATGTGGCTCCAACTGAATACATCCACACAGATGGGGTCACAAGGTTCACTTACAGTTCATCTAAGCATTACATGGCCATCCATCCATCCACTCCTATTCAGGGTAGCGGGATTACATGGCCAAGATGCATGATTTAAGTGACTTGAAATGTGGTGTGATTGTTGGTGCCAGACGTGGTGGTTCCAGTATTTCATAAAGAAACGGCCACATTGAGGGGATTTATTACATTGTCTAGAGGTTACTAAGAGTACTGCAATAATCAAACAAACATCCAGTCAGTGGGATTTCTGCAGACAGATACATTTAATGTGAGAGGTCAGGGGAGAAAGGCCGGATAGCCAAAGCTAACAGGAAGGCCACAAATGCAGAAATGTACGGTACGGCTTCTCGGAATGCACATGCACCATGTCTGTCCTTGAGGTGCTTCTGAAGGACTAGTTAGGCAATCCTAATGACGTGGCTACTGAACGCATTTTGACAGTGCTCTTTTGGATTACGAGTAATATCACTACTACATTAATACACTGTCTCATTTTACACTCTGCTATTTTTATAGTGAGTTTTACCAACACACTATTTCAGCTGCATGAACTCAAGGGTCAACCCCTCACCTGTGATATAATTTTCACTAATAAATACATTTTTAAATCTAGATTTTTTAAACATTTTTTCTCCACACACCAGTCGCAATGTCATGTTTGGCAGCCTCTAACCAGGGTGCCAAGCAAAGCTCACTGCAGGACCAACATCTGACCAGGTGCATTCTGGGAAACCAGAGCAGGGTGATGTTTTTAATCCTTGAAGAGAAATGAACATCGCCTTCTACCTTTCGGCAGCCCCTGCGGGCCGTAACGGCGGGTCCGTTAGCGAGTCTCACACAAGAGGAGCTTTGTGTTTGCCGAGTAACTGGGTCACACGCCACTTAGCAAAGATCTGAAGTTAATGGAGGCCAGGCTGAGCTGAAGTAGTTGCATCATTTTACCGCCTTTTCCCAGCATCAGCCTTTGCCAATAACTCCTCGGGACAGTAGTGATATGAAATTTCTTATTGTTAAAACAGATTATATCCATGGCATCCATTTTCCAGCCACTTGTGCAATGCCGGGTTGCAGGGTTACAGTGAGCCTGCGCCTGTTCCTCTGGGACTCTCAGACAAGCCACATTTTTGCTCCCCCTAGCTCCCGGCACACCTTTACCAAGTATTTGGTGCTCAGGCTCTTAATGCTTGTCACTCTGTAGGCCTGCTGCATGACCACCTTTCCATGAACCAAGGTTATATAATCTAAACAATCAAAATTTATCGTTAGCCGTTCAGTAGCTGGTCGGCAAAATTTATGGTGGGGAACTTGGTGAAATTTATCCTTGAGGAAAGTTGGGCTTTTAATAAGATAGAGTGTAGGGTAGGTTTGAGCAGTATTACGGTAATATTGTCATTATACTGCAATATTTTTGCTTGGAAAAATTTACTGGGGGGAATTTAATCCTTTCACTAAGCCCTAGTTATCGTCAATGCTGGCACATAAAAGATGAAATGCAGATCCAGAGACGGATTACATTAGAAAAAGTGACACAACGTTTGGACAGAATGATGGTATGAAAAATTAGACACCACCCAAGCCTACTGTAAGGGGGCTGGAGATCGAGTCTGGGGGGTATGGGAGGAGTAGGGTTTAGATGGGGGAAGGGCGTGACGGGACCCTCCAGGGAATACGTTATTTTTGTCAGCTTATTTGCCATTTATGTGGAGGCTTATCATAATTAGTTGCTAATATAACGCTAATATAACACCTTTTTGTTTGCTCAATAGAGTTCACTTTTCACTAGTTTGGGATCTGGCTGTTTGGAACCTGTGCCTGTGGGGCAGTTTTGTTTGCCAGATAACTGGAGCTGGTGTGCATATAGTCAAAAACAATCAAAATAGCAGTAACATTTGATCTCAGAAGAAAATCACAATGTGGTCTGTATGACATTACATTACAGGTGTGCATGTTACAGTGGTTATTGTTATGTCATGGAAAATGTTGATCACAGTGCAAATGAGAACATAATAAATAGAATATAAATGTTTAGATTAGATAATGAATATAAATAACATAAATTACATTTTAAAACATGGATATTAAGACATTCACAAAGAAATACAGGTAAAAGCCTAATTGTCAGGGGAAAGATGTGCAAATTGGCATGTAAGTTGAATGCGCATTGAACAAATAGCAGTAGTTACAGAATTCCGTGTTCGTACTAGGACTCAGAGCATTTGGCCAAAGACACTTTCATTGGCTTTCACATTTGCAGTTAATCCATCCAATAATTTTTTTAATTGTAGAGGTTGGGGATGTGGGAGGAATAAGAATTACATGGGGGGAGTTTCCTCTTGTTATTATTATTAGTTTAAGTATTGTAACATAGTGTTGAATTTCAGGGTACAGAGGTATAGTGTGTTTGAACATTGGTTCTGTATATACAGTAAGTTGATATCTTCTGTGTGTATATGTGCATGTTATACAGTAGATTTACTATAAAGCAGATCTGTGGGACTGGCTGTCTGGTAAAACTGAATTTTAATGGCCTGTGACCTTTACAGATGGGACTTTACAGTTTGACACACTGGGAAACAGTCATATCAGCCCCTGAGCCACATCTGCACCTAATGCCCTACTTGATGGGAAAAATCCCCCAGGGGAGGGATTATTTGTGAGCCATCAGTCACCTACAGTTTGGTGAGACCATGTGATTGGCAGAACACAGTAGTTCCCACTGTGATCTATCATCGAGATACAGGTGAGCCACAGGATTTCACACACTAGGTTAAGCATAAATAAGGGGTACCTAAGTCGCTCATCTTTATCCTTGCTTTAATTTGAAGTTTGCTTTGGTTATCTAGCCATTTCTCAATCTTTTGTATTTACCAAACATGGAATCTGTTTCACTTGTCACTAATACATTTGAAAAGCCAAGAATCTGCTGAAAGCTGCAGGGCTCTTTCAAGGCTTTGCCTGGAGGTAAAACTCTCCTCAGTTATGAACAAGTTGCAGCCCCTGGGTCGGAACTTGAGGTCAGATACAAGTTCTGCACCCAAATGAGAAGAGGCCTGGTATAATCAGCTGATTAAACAGTATCGGGAACTAGGAAAACTATATTCAGCTTACTCTAGAAATGGATGTCTGCTGAGTGGCCTCAATTTAATGGATGTTGAAAGGTCATCACTCATGCTGCGTCTGTTTGCTAAGATTACAGCCGAGCCAGAAGGAAACAATTCAATGCAAGAATAAGAGCGTGACTGCCTGTCTTAATCGAGATCATCTAACACCCCCCAAAAAGACATATTTATTTTATTCCTCAAATAAAATGCAAATGTGAATACCATGCATGATCATTGCATGCCAAGCATGCAAGGATCGAGACACGTTGTGACTAGGGTACCTCAGTGTGCACTCACTGTACACAGTGTCCACTGCGTGCTTTAAACAATTGCTCGCCAAGACGCAGGCAGAGCCTCTGTTTCCTCCCCTTCCCAGCAGTGCTTACGATAAAACGGTAGCTTTTGGAGCCAGCACTGGCCTGTGCCACTGGCCCAGTTTCAATGAAGTTCCAATGGGGGATGCTGTCACCAAAGACATTCTTCTGCAGCCCTTTATGATGATAATGAGAACTCAAGTGTTCTGCGGTGGTCCATGGAAACGACAGTACCACCCCCACCCCGCCCCCCCAGCAACCTTTGCCCCCTGTATCCAAGCTTCCATAGTGGTACCCCAGGGCAATCTAGTCCCACGGGACTGTATTTGGACAGGCATATTCTTCACATGCAAACCATGGTTAGTTTCTCTGCATGCCCTCTTCCTGAGACCCAGAGCCTCTGGACCTTAATCAGAAGTGGTTGGCCACATCCAGGGATATTTTGAGATGGACGTATAAGCTTGTAAGCGAAGGCTATAATCTGCACAGACTCATAAACGGGGCAAAAAGCACTTTGCGGATATTTTTTCAGGGAGCAAATCAATTCTGAAATCCATTTAGTGCACACATGTTCACTCACAGTAGCAATACAGTAAGCCCTTCATCTTCATGAGGGCTAGGGGCAGATGATCACCACGAATGTGAAAATTCACAAATAATACTTGGGATCCTCTAACCTCAACCTATAACAGTCTGCCAACCTGAACGAAAACAGTAGTATGCTTATTACCAATTTCTAAACAAACAGTACTATACTGTACACTTTGCATGTGAAACTGCTTTGCCATTTTTTATCTAGACCTCTTTGTATAATATACAAACCATCAAAAGTATGCCCCTGTAAGTACAAAGTTATTACTGTACGCACTGGGAACACTACGTTTATTAGAAATGCAAAAGTAGCAGCACTGAAAAGTTCGAAAGTTACCGTGAGGAACACAAGATTCCACGTTTACAGAGACAGCTAACACGTGTGTCAGGATGGGTACAGAGATAAAGATGTGTGGCGTACCCAAGGGAATACTTTTAATATTAAATATAGGCCTATAGTATGCACTTACACTAGCAGATATTATGTATACAGTAATATTTATATTTTGTATGATTTGATGTCACATGATGTGACCAAAATCATTATCAATACTGTTCTTGGCATCTGCGAGTGTCTGAGAACCTTCAGCAATAGCTGTTCACGGGCAGCTTATGAATAATCAAAACTGCGAATGTCTAATTCGTAAGACTGAAGGACATACTGTACTTACGTCTTGCTGTGACAAGCCTCCTTAGATTTCCAATGAAAAGGATTAGGTTATATATTTATATTTGGGAATTTCAGTTCCAAACCAGATTGGTGTTGTATTAATCTCATGCTTAAACAACTTAAAATGTCACTGAACTACAGCCCCATTTAAAAGAAAGTTGGGATACTTTGTAAAATGTAAATAAAAACAGAATGCAATGATTCACAAATCATATAAACCCATATTTAATTGAAAATAGAACAAAAACAACATATCAAATGTTGAAACAGAAATTGTATTGTTTTATAGCAAATGCTCAATTTGATGCCAGCAATGCATTTCGAAATAGTTGGGACAGGGGCATGTTTACCACTGTGTTGCATCACCTCTTCTTTTAACAACACTCTGTAAATGTTTGGGAACTGAGGAGACCAGATGCCGGAGTTTTGAAAGTAAAATGTTGTCCCGTTCTTGCCTGATATAGGACTTCAACTGTCGTATCTTTCATGTAGCAGCAAATGTTTTCAGTGGGTGACAGGTCTGGACTGCAGACATGGTCTAACATCCGAACTCTTCTACCACGGAGCCATGCTGTTGTAATACGCACAGAATGTGGTTTGGCATTGTCTGGCTGAAATTTACAAAGCCTTTGCTGAAAAAGACGCCAGGATGGCAGCGTGTGTTGCTCCAAGACCTGTGTATATCGTTCAGCATTGATGGTGCCTTCCCAGATGTGCAAGCTACCCAAGCCATGGGCACTAATGCACCTTCATACCTTCCCAGAGGCCAGGTTTTAAACTGTCTGCTAATAACAAACTGAATGGTCCCTCTCCTCTCTACCCCTGAGGCAGCAGTGTCCATGATTTCCAAAAAGAATTTTGAAATTTTGATTTGTCGTTAAAGAGCGCTAAAGAACATGGATTTCTGGAGGGCTGTGTCTGGACTGGAAGCCGGCAACTGAGTGTGTGGCCACCACAGCAGCTGAGTTGTCGATAAACATTGCACCACGGGTCTGCTGGTCATGCCAGAATCAATGACAAGGACAACGACTACGTGGAGCTTACATAAGCCCAGTCCCAGCATATGGAAAAAGAGGCGGGGAGCTTGTATGCCCTGCCAGGACATGAAGGTCATGCGACAGGCTGTCAGTGACGCAACCGAGGGGGATTGTTTCAAGAATGTCTGCTTGGGTCATTGTCGAGTCATGTCATGTCAAATATGCTAATAGGCAAACGTCTAATGGGACCACATGACTTCTACCTCTTTGCTGCATGTGTACCTGGCAGCAAGTTCTCAGAATTTGAATCTCACTGTTGTAAACATGAACTGAAGTATATCTGGTAAACTGTTCCAGCTGATATCATGCTAGTTGTAACTCCCAGCTTAGAATCTTGTTGTATTCCATTGACAGGTGTTGGCACTGGTCTGCTGCCACCACAGACACATTCTCTTGAAGACAATGACTCAGAAATGTATTTTTTTTTTTTTAGAGATACTGTAATTGGGAAATTGCCTTCTTCTCACCCCCCCTTTAACCTTGCTCTGTGAGAGCAAGCTTGGCCATGAAGGACAGCAACCCCAAGGTGCACCCAGGGAGCTGGGGGGGAGGTGTCAAGGGCCTTGCTCAAGGGGTCACAGACATGCTGAGGTGGGGCTTGAACTGGCAACCTTCTGATTACAGACATAGAGCTGAATCTGCAGAGCCACACTTTGCCCCCAATGGAGCTTTTTCAAGCTTTGCAGAGGCATTGTAATAAACTGAGTAATAAACTGGCACTAATTAAATTTTGAGACAGATGGGTGATGGATTGGAACTGATCAAATTTGGAATAAACTTGTCCCAAAACTGAAGCAGTTAGTGGCAACAAAGGGAAGGGTGAAAGCAGATGACATTTGAGCTTGTGAATAAAAGAATTTGATGCATCTGATTACTCCTTCACAAAAACATTATATGGATGGAGATCATCTGATTTCAATTTGAGACTAATTGCTGAAAAATAAAGTGCTGTGTGGCATCAAAGGAATGAAAGGGCTGCTGTAGAAACAGCTTATGAACACAGAAATGTATCTTCCAGATCTTTATCAAAATTTCCAGACCCAAATATGAGCAACATATTAAAAGTGATCCATGTATGAACGCCCCAACACTGAAGCAGCCCTGCATAGTGATACCCAAAAAAAGGACAATTTTATATGCTTCATTCTGTTAGCACAATAACTCAAAAAGTATTTGATAGAACTTTTTCAACCTTTGAAGACATGTTGCAATGGTGAACATCTGTACCTGATAAAATTTTGAGACATATTGCATCAAACTGAAGCAGCGCTGCATAGCGATAGAAAGAGAAGGTCAGCCTCAGGCACTTGATCTTGCCAACATGATAACTAAATAAAATTATTTGTCAAATCTTTTCCAAACTTGAAGCAACACCTCTTAACAGCAGCAAATGAAAGGGTGACTGAGGAAGAAGCTTGACCTTGTGAACAGGGTAACTCCATTTGATCTTATTACTCTATGTGATCATATTACCACTTCACAAATTATATGGATGAGCAAAAGCTTTTCATTAAGAGTGTTGACCTTAGAGTAAAGGGAGTGTGCGGTCTGCAAATTCAGTTCCCACTTCACCACTTCAGTGACTCGACAAATCTACCTCCACCAACCCACTAACATGGAAGGAGATGCAAACAGGTATTTTTTAATACACAAAGTTCACTTTGAGTAATAGTGAAATTAGAAAGAGAATGAACATTTAGAGGATCATGCAACACTTGGCAGGACTTCACACTTATCAAGCGTGCTGGGGGGAAGCTGCAGACGTTTGCGTTCACAGAGTAGTAGGTGTAACTCTAAAAGCAAGATTGACATCAGTGGGAGTATCATTATTAACTGGGTTAACCAGTGGGTAACATGTACCTGGGTGGATCTTAAATATTTATCAATATGTCGCAATAAATTCTAGTCTGCTGCATGTTGCATGACTTAAAGTGGAAAGCTCAGTGGACAGACTAATTTAGCGAACACACCTTCTATGCTTTTTCCTACACACATGAGTACATTTACAGCTTAGATTACACACCCTGGGGGGTACATCGATGTATCCAGCGAACAGCATGTCCCAAACAGCAGCATAAGGAGAGAGCGGAGGAACACAGGGCTCCTCTTCCAGCCTTTGTTTCTCTTGTTGCCAGCGCAATCAATTATGTGGTGGTGTGGTGGGGCAATATCAGAACAAGAGGTGAAGAAAAGCTCAACAAACTGATTAAGAAAGTCGACTCAGTCGTAGGTGCCAGTCCAGACTCATTGGGGATTTTGGGGGAGCAGAGGATACCGAACCACTTAGGGCACATTCTCTGAACATGTATTTGTCAACTGTGCAATGCCCGCTGTGCAATATTGTTCATTTCTGAGCCGTTACTACAGAATTGCATGCAATACTTTCTCTGACATTCCTTGCACTGTTGTCTATTATTTATTTAAAAGACACTATCATTGAAAAAATGTTCACAAACCATAATGCACATACAGTCAGGGAAAAAAATATTCAAACCCCTGCTGATTTTGTAAGTTTGGCCACTAACAAAGAATTATAATTTCAATGGTATGTTTATTTGAACAGTGAAAGACACAACAATAATAAAAAAAAAAACATTTAAAAATGCATTTCAGAAACTTATAAATTAATTCGCATTTTCATGAATGAAATAAGTATTTAATCCCCTATCAATCAGCAAGATTTCTGGCTCCCAGGTATATTTTATACAGGTAACGAGCTGACATTGGGAGCCTTCTCAACTCGTTACCTGTATAAAAGACACCTGTCCATAGAAGCAATCAATCTTTCAAGATTCATAACTCTGCACCATCGCCAAGACCAAAGAGCTTTCTAAGGATGTCAAGGACAAGATTGTGGACCTACACAAGGCTGGGCTACAAGACCATCGCCAAGCAGCTTGGTGAGAAGGTGACAACAGTTGGTGCAATTATTCGCTAATGGAAGAACCATAAAATAACTGCCAATCTCCCGGTCTGGAGCTCCACGCAAGATCTCACCTCATGGAGTTTCAATAATAATGAGAACGGTGCGGAACCAGCTCAAAACTACTCAGGAGGTATGGTGCGTTCCATTTGCTTCGGGATCCGAGTTTTGGTTGCAGAGAATACGTCACATCCCCTAAAAACTCAGGGAAAACCGAGTCGGATGCGTTCCATTTGCCACAGAAGCTAGAACTAGAAAGCGGCTCTTGCGCTAGCTCTTTCTGAGTACGAACGGCTCCAAACGCACTTATGGTTCGACTAGTCATTTGTTTGCAACATGGGTCAAACAATTCTTTAGCATTGCCAGTAGATAAACGACATATAATGCGGTATTTCATGTATAACATGTCTGTAGCAACACAGCTATCGACTACAACACTGTATGGTGTACACAGCTTACGAAGTTGACTCAAACAGCACTAAAGTGCTTAAAAATTTATAATATCACAGGTTGCGCTGAGCAGCCATCTTGAAACAGAAACTCAGGATACTCTGGCTGCTCCAAGATATTTCTCGGATCTCAGAGAAACAGGAGCGCGCATGTCGTCACTTCTGGCTTCAAAACTTGGAATCTGACTCAGAATGCGAGTTCTGAGGGCAAATGGAACTGTCAATGATCTCAAGGCAGCTGGGACCATAGTCACCAAGAAAACAGTTGGTAACACACTACGCCATGAAGGACTGAAATCCTGCAGTGCCCGCAAGGTCTCCCTGCTCAAGAAAGCACATGTACAGGTCCATTTGTAGTTTGCCACTGAACATCTAAATGATTCAGAGGAGGACTGGGTGAAAGTGTTGTGGTCAGATGAAACCAAAATTAAGCTCTTTGGCATCAGCTCAAATCTCTGTGTTTGGAGGAGGAGGAATGCTGCCTATGACTCCAAGAACACTGTCCCCACCGTCAAACATGGAGGTGGAAACATTATGCTTGGGGGTGGTTTTCTGCCAAGGGGACAGGACAACTGCACCGCATCAAAGGGAGGATGGATGGGGCCATGTACCATCAAATTTTGAGCGTGAACCTCCTTTCCTCAGCTAGGGCATTGAAAATGGGTAGTGGGTGGGTATTCCAGCATGACAATGATCCAAAATACACAGCCATGGCAACAAAGGATTGGCTCAAGAAGAAGCATATTAAGGTCTTGGAGTGGCCTAGTCAGTGCCCAGACCTTAATCCCATAGACAATCTGTGGAGGGAGCTGAAGGTTCAAGTTGCCAAACATTAGCCGCGAAACATTAATGACTTGGAGAGGATCTGCAAAGACGATTGGGACAAAATCCCCCCAGAGATGTGTGCAAAACTTGTGGCCAACTACAAGACACGTCTGACCTCTGTGATTGCCAACAAAGGTTTTGCCACCAAGTACTAAAACATGTTTTGCAAAGGGATCAAATACTTATTTCATTCCTGAAATGCATTTTTCTGGATTTTTTATTATTGGTCTGTCTCTCACTGTTCAAATAAACCTACCATTGAAATTATAGACTGATCATTTCTTTGTTAGTGGCCAAACTTACAAAATCAGCAGGGGTTCAAATATTTTTTTCCTTGACCGTATTTACTGTATATAAAATAAAAGATTTTTTTTCTTGGTTCACTTTTTATTATACTGTTTAACTTTTATACTTTATCTTTTCAAGTTTCTCAATAACATTTCACATTTACATCTAAGAAAAAGAATCTACTGAATGGTTTTAAAACTTGTAAGTAATGTAAGTAATGTAAGAGGTAATGCAAGTAATGCAAGTAAGTAGTAATGCATTTTAAAAAGCATTATGATGTAATAATTGCACTTAAAGAACCATTAACATTTTGGCTCCTATTCAAGATAAGATCCCCACTGCTGAAAACTATCTATCTATCTGTCTATCTGTCTGTCTGTCTACACCAATTACCCATAACATTAAACCACTAGCCAAATAATGTGTAGGTCCCGCTTGTGGGTGTGTAATTTAAGCTGTAAATGTACTCATGTGTGTAGGAAAAAGCATAGAAGGTGTGTTCGCTAAATTAGTCTGTCCACTGAGCTTTCCACTTTAAGTCATGCAACATGCAGCAGACTAGAATTTATTGCGACATATTGATAAATATTTAAGATCCACCCAGGTACATGTTACCTACAGCTCTGACCCAAGGCATGGAGTCCAAAAGATCTCTGAAGCTGTCCTGTGGTATCTCGCACCAAGACGTTAGCTGCAGATCCTTCAAGTCCTCTAAGTAGGGAGGTGGGCCCCCCATGCTTTGGATTTGTTTGTCCAGCACGTTACAGATGCTCAATAAGATTGAGATCTGGGGTATTTGGAGGCCAAGCCATGTCAATACCTTGAATTCTTTTTCATGCTCCTCAAACCAATCCTGAACAATTTTTGCAATGTGACAGGGCACAGTATCATGCTGAAAGAGGCCACTGCCATCAGGGAATACTGTTGTCACAAAGGGGTGTACTTGGTCTGTGACAATGATTAAGCAGATGGTATGTATGAATGTCAGGACCCAAGGTTTGCCCAGAGCATCACATTGCCTCTGCCGGCTTTCCATAATGCATTCTGGTGCTATTTCTTCCCAAGATAGATGGCACACACATACCTAACCATCAACATGATGTAAAAGAAAACGTGACTCCTAAGACCAGGTCGCTTTCTTCCACTGCTCCATGGTCCAATTCTGATGTTCACAAGCCTGTGCTTCTGCATTGGACAGGGGTCAACATGGGCACTCTGATTGGTCTGTGGCTATGCAGCCCCATTTGCAGCGAGCTGCAATGCACTGTAAGTCCTTACACCTCTATATCATAGCCTGCATTAACTTTTTCAGCAATTCGTGCCACAGAAATGTGTGCAATTGTACTGGTGAGGCTAGCCTTTGCTCCCAACGCATATCAAAGAGCACTGAACACCTGTGACCCCTGTAGCCAGTTCACCAGTTGGCCTTCCTTGGACCACTTTTGGTAGGTGCTGACCAGTGACAGACGCAAACTGTTTGAAGGGCAGGGGCGGTAAAATAAAAAGGCCACCTATTGTGTGATGCGTGGAAATCTGCGTGGAAATCTCCCAGCGAACAACGGTTGACTAAGTATGCTGAAGTAGTCTTCATCCCTGATTGAGATTATTCAACTAGTGTTTTGTCAACTACAGAGGCAATCTAGATATTGTATTTTCTTGATTAGCTTCTCTCCATTACAAGGGCACTTCATCATGTTTTCTCACTTGGAAGTGCACCTCAGAAGGAATTGCAATTTCTCTGATTTCTCTCACTTAATGCCCTTCTGTCGTCATAGCTGATTAGTGCATTTATCTTTCCCGCCTTACTGACTCTGACTGGTTATCTTCTCAGGACTTTGTTAACAATTACATTACTACTACCATTTATAAAATAAGTATATTACTTGTATACTTCCTGATTTTTAAAGATTAATTTGTGTGAACGACATCCAGTATCATTGAAGTGGGTTAATCCATGCTGGCATTGGCTGCATAAACCTCACTCAATCAACAAGCCACTTGCTGATTCAAACTGACGGCACAGATGGTTGGTCAGCAGATCAAAATAGCCAAGTGAACACAATTATGTCTCCATCTGGAGACATCAAATATGACTATGGAACTATGGTCCTTTTAGAAAGAATTGTTCTACATGTTGCTTGCATATCCCATTAATCTTTTTAGGCATGATCGGAGGATCCCGTTCCCACAGCCACACTGTTAAGGATGGTTCTCTTATGGTAAGCTCTTCAGAGTGGAAGCATGAAGCATGGCCTTTCTCCGGGGGTAATTGAACAAGCTTGAGTCATCAGCATCAAGTCAGATCGACCTACACATACGTGAGGTCTGCCAGGGGCTGGATGCAGAGTATGGGGTTCAGGACCTCAGGACAAGTCTGTGCTGCAAAGACAATGACGACAATGAGTTCCTTACATTCTTTAACAATGTAGTTGTAGGAAGACGTTTCACCCATTAGGCAGTTGTGCAATTGCGTCATTTTGAGATTGCAGAATATGGGCTGGGTACTCCTCTTTGACGTCCTTTCGTTATTAGTCATTTGGTGTGTGCACAGGTGTGGTTACCATCTTTTCCAGACTGGAAGGATTCAGGTGAGGAATTATAGGCCCATTTTCAAATTCACCTACCGCCCCCCGACCCCCCCCCACCCCCCCCCCCCACCCACCCCCCCCCCGCCCCCACCTCCACCCGTCCCCCACGACCCCACATCACCCCA
>JAODKM010000039.1:4910771-4922201 GCA_026780845.1 Petrocephalus sullivani
CCCCCCCCCCCCCCCCCAACCTCACTCCACTGCTAAGCGCTCGCTCGCTGGAAACTTCGAATAAGCAGTACAGCTCCAACTGTTGTGCAAAACTTAAACATCCAATGATCTCAGGCATGGCGCAAGCAGAGGTGTTGAACTCCTGGGACTGGAACTCGCAGCTCTTGGCTCTGGCTCCTTTACCATTACATTGCAGAAGATTTAGCCCAGGTATGTAACCAACTCTGCAAGCATTACTCAGGCATTACAGGTGTTCCTTGATGGGGTCACATTCTAACAAATACAGTGTACATGGGAAATATTATTCAAATAAGTGAATGACCAGCTATTGTTGTCACTGAGTAAGCAAGCAATCAATCAATCAAATCATTCTAAATACCAGTAATTGAAAGGTGAAGTGAATATAAAAGTGTTTGTAATTTTGTAGAGCACTTGGAAAATGTTGGCAACTTAGAAATAATATTTGCATTAAGTAACACACTTGGGGGTTCCCACACACCATACTACACCTTGTCAAACACTGCCAGGTTTGCATTCTTGATCGCTATAGGGACAGGAAGCATGGCAGCTAAGAGTAAAAAGTATCGTACAATGCTTCACCGGCCTGGGAGTGGATCGAAATCCAAAGCCAACTACTGAACGTACATTGCAATCGCACCATTAGAAGGTCCAAACAATCATAAAGCATCTATAGTTCGACTGGACCATGGAGCGCTAACAACTTAGCTTCCATCATATTGAGGCTAAGAATTTAGGAAGCATAACCAAGAATTAAAGAGGGCATACAGTAATGTTAGTTCCTTATTTAGATACTGGAATTTGAAGAGACTCTCAGGAGCTGCAAAACTTCATCAGGTGGAACAAGAAAATTCAGTGAGAGCCAGTGAAACCTGATCATGGAGTCGGCCACCCCATCAAGACCAAGATGCAAGTCCCACAGGCCAAGTCACTCACAGAAGCATTAAGCCAAGTTACAAACAAGTTAACCATTTATTTACATTATATACACATGGGTTAAATGCATGACTGATTACATTGTAATTATATTTAACCCATGTGCATTTTAATAGATTTCTTCCTTCAATGAATTTGCCTTCAGAAAACAGTCCATAAATCCCAATGGACACCTTTGCCCCAGTGCATCGATACAGTTGTACCTCCAATGAGGAACAGCTTGGTCTTGCAGTGCTTTTAATAAATAAGGTAGGAAAAGAATGACCATTCAACACAGTCAAGCCTGGTATCAGACTCAACTTCAAAAAGGTCCATCGCTTCTAGGAGACCACACCACAGTGCTGGTTGCCAGGTTTTCAGGGGAAGCGCTGCGACTCGTCAGCTGGTCCAAAGGCTCCTGTAGTGGCTTCCATGTCACCACCTGTCACCTCATGTGCAGAATCCTTTAAGAGTACAACCTGCAGGTGGGTAGGTAGTAATTAGTTCACCGTGATAACATCCACTCCATCAGTTATTCATATATGTACAGATATTAACTATGGCTGCTGCCCCTGTGTGTTCTGGGAAGGTGGGTCAGACAAAACCACACACACACACACACACACACACACACCTTTTCCTCGGTTTTACTTCCCAGCCGTCACGGCATTTGACAAACGTGATGGAACTCCCTGGAGAAATGTCTGTCGACAATGGATCTTGGGCACAGAATGTGAACCTACAAAACAAAATTGAGTTAAAACCATAGCATTCAATTTCTGATGCAACAGAAAGTTGCCCTAGCAGGCTATACATAGAGGAGGAAAAAAAACAAAACAAAAAAAAAAAAACAATTGTTTTTACTGTGCATAATTGTTAATATACAAGCCCTTATCCATTAGCAAGCAAGTATACAAGAGGAATCTAGTGGGTAAGAGTGCAACCGATCATCTGTACACAGCTACCAGTCTGGAAGTCATAGAAAGTTACTCACTTCTTCTGCGTCTCTCCAGCCTTTACTCTGATACGCCGGACCTGCAGTACTTCAGTTTTGGAATTGGACCAGGACCAGAAGGAGCTCTTCATCTTCTTCCACATTGAGCTGAATGAGTCTGTAGTTCCCTCCCAAGAGAGTTTGATCTTCAGCAAATCACCAATGTCCTCCTCCGTGAACACCAGGAAAGTGTTGGTGAAGTTCAATCCGATTTTGTCCGGCCTGATGAACCAAGAGGACAATGCCTTCAATAAGCAACATGGTCCAAGAAACAGAGTGCCACTAAGCCACAAGTGACTTTGGCACACCTGAATATAGTGCCATGCATACGGATGAGGGGAATTCTTTAAAGAGAAATTACTTACACATCTATACTCAGGTCCAAGGTATCATTGTGGGCACCATACAATTTTACATAGAATGTGGGATCAGCGTTGTCAGACTGTTTTCTGTCGAACACATGCATCTTCATCTGGTAATGAAAGCCTGCAACAGTTGGCAGAGGGGAGCTTTGTCTTAATGTAGATCACCCACATTTCAATTTCAGCATGTCAACTATAAAGCTGAAAGTTAGTCCTTATGATGCTGCCAATCATTTAAAGTATTGTAGCATATTTCAATAGATACATTTCCTGCAGGATTTTCAGGACTGGTTTTCCAGAACATTCTGCAAGCTGGAAACCAGTGAGAGAGCACAGGTGACTGCAGAAGGTGTGGCTCACCTCCAAAGGGCGTGTCCGCACGGGTCTTCAGGTACATCTTGCTATTGCGCCTCTTACGCATCTTCCTGGCACCGTAACCCATGCTGTTACAGCGGTTCTTACGGCAGCTCAGACAGATGCCCTTCTTGAAGCGGTCAGGGCCCGTGCACTGGTAGGCGAAGCTCAGGTGATCTTTGTTGAGCAGCGAGTCCACAAAGAGGTGCACGGCTCTCTCGTGCTCGCATTTCATCACGTCTGCAAAGTCTGCGGGAAAAGGCAAGGCCAGTGTGAAACCCAGTGGTACTGGGAAATCATTAAAACACCCTTGCAAACTGAAGAACTTCTGCCAAAACTCAGTAAAAAGGGATCTTTAAGCAAGGCTATTCTGTAGAAATGTGAAACAGCACTGTGGAATGTGAGGGACCCAACCTCCAAAACAGAAGACTTCCACTCACTTCCAGCTGCTGCAGTCACAAGCACGTCATGCAACCTGCAACCCGGCTGAACTTCTCCACCATTGGGGTAGATGTCTATGTCACCGATAGGCTGCTGGATCCCAATGCTCACTCCCAGAGCCTCCCGTGTGTATGTGTGCAGGACATCCACAAAGTCCGCATCGTCAGGGGACAGCCGGCGGTCTGAATCTACTCCCTCAAACATAGGCCCAGCAGGATCCAAACCTGAATGGTGGAAGCAGCACCACAGGTCTGACTATCAGAGAACTCATGAACAGAAACTACATTTTACCAAGTGCAGAATTTTCATTTGGGTGCCTGTTCCACTCATGTCCCTTAAAGCACATAAACAAGTAACGTGACCAACACCAACTCCATAGTCTGACCACCATAGCCATCATCTGAGACCTACTACAAATTTACAAACATTTCATATTAAAATTATCCATCAAGGTTCAGACATACGAAGGTTTGGAACCAGAAGTAGAACTGTGCAGTCCTATTGGTCAACCACTGAATCATCTCAAATCATGGCACAGGATTGAGGAAAAACAGCAATGGCCTCTTACCAGTGATGCGGCCAACCACTCCCTGCACAAACGAGCCAGCATAGCCGGCCACATGGGCACCCAGGCTGTAGCCAATCATGTGCACCTGCTCCAGCGGCAACTGCTGCTCGTCCTGCAGGAGAGGCAATATCAACCAGGCAGTCAGCGGCGGCTTCCCAAAGGAAAAGAACACTGCAGCCACATGACCATCAAAAAAAGTACACATCCTACACAGGGACAGCCAAGTATATTGTGTCCATAAGGTTAAGGAGCTTGGGCATTTAGTTATTGGCCAATGTTTTGCAAGCATCTCTCAGCATATGACAATACTTAGGAAGTTAGTAACTGCTCCAGATGGATAAAACTTAAACGGGCACTGATGTGGTACAGCTTGACAACTACCAGGATGCATGCAAGAGAAACTTTATGAAAGATTCTTCCAGCTGTTGCTTGCTGGCCTATCTGGTATGACTGGGTTCCAGATGTTCAACACTGACTGAACAGTCCCAAATTAAGTCCTGGTGCAGAAGTGTGTTAGCTCCCAAGCTTAAAACCCAGAAAGGGGAAGTAGTACTCAACATAGCTGCATACAATAGCAAAGTAGCTGGTGTCTAGTCCACCAGACAATTCTGTAAAATGTCAATGAATATCTTGTAATCAGGAAAGTCATCTTGCCTGTGGCTGAGACAACCCACATACTTCTAGAGCTATTATGGATCTTAAGTGGTTCAGTTCAACAAGTCAAACTGCTTTGAAGCATTTCAGTAATTTCAAGCACGATTTTGGAAATCCCAGGGAAGATACAACCACAAGGGTGTGTTTTGAGCCCACTGCATGAAAACCCTTTCCCAGCACATCCTCAACCCCAGATAAAACAGACACACCTGTAGCCAGTCCAGAAGAGCCGCGACGCTTTGACCGACCGTCACAGTGTGGTTCACGGCGTCAGGGTAGACCTGCTGGGCGAAAGTGAGCCAATCCACCACCACCACATTGGCCTCGCTCTCCCGGACCTTCAGAGCCCTTACCAGCTGCTGCATCCAATTCTCATACATGCCACTCATCTAGGGGAGGGAGAGAATGGTCAGCGAGGGACCACCACCTTTGCAGTCTCTGGTATCTGATATTCACATGACAAATTCCACAAGCTGTGAAGATGGCAAGCAAATAGTTTGATTATGTACCATAAACCACTATTATGCGCCATACCCGGCCCTCGCCCCCCCCCCCCCCAACACACACAAACTTAAGTGAATTTAGCGTGTCCGTTCAAAGTCCTTTTTGACAGCTTTGTTTGATCATAACTGGGGAACATGGCAGCTTTAACAGTAAAAAGACCAACTGGAGTCACTGCACTTTACTACTCTCTCAATTCTCCAGATCAGCTAAAATTTTAAGGGGACTGTGTACAGCCTAGTTAGAGTTAAGAAGAAGAAAAAAAAAAAAAAAAAACACATCACATTTGACACTCACTGTCCAGCCATGGATGACTAGGAAGGTCTTTGCGGTTGCGTTGAATCCGCACTCCAACAAACTACCCCTGTTACCAGGCTGCAGGTAACAGCCTTCTTCTTCTATGTCCAGGGATTTCCTCATGTTGTACTTAATCTGCCAGTGGATATCATTCTCACCACCACTCTCTCCTACTGGTGAGTTTCCATCGCTGGCTTCTGCAAACATGAACATTCAGTTTGTACTAGCCATAGGGAACACTGCATAATTCAGCATGGTAAAATATGCAGCTCACTCTGCACAGCCAGTGGAAAACTGTCAACTGTGGAAAATGTATTCATGGCCAAAAGGAGGAACCTCTTCAATGAATCAGTATTATAACATCCGTACATACAAACGCACAGAGTCTGAGGCTCCACATTGATTGAACAGCTGAAGCGTCACTCCTACAGAATTAAGCGTCACAGAGATATAAGCAGGATCTCTACCGATGAATCTACTTTAGAAGAAATGCTTGGTTATTTAAAAATACAATTTAAAATGTTCCTATATAAACAAACGCCCAACTTCCATTTAAGGCAGTTTTAATCTCCTAATGAGGCTGCCAGAAGCAAACTGCGACTCGTTGGCATGGGAATGAGTGAACGAGCAGGCAGCAGCACGAACTGTCAAAGCACGTTCTTCCAGCGGACAATAAAATCGGTTAATAGATGCTCACATCATAACGGATCCCAGCAATTAACCTTATCCCAAGATGAAGATAATTTCATGCAGACTCAAACTCTCCAATCACTCGGGTCCGGGTGAAAGTAACACGTGTTAAAACTGAACGCGCACGGAGGCCGAGATGGGGCGAGTTCAGCATGAGTTGACTTGGGCATTCTGGCTAAAAAAAAAAAAATTTGGCGTTTGTGCCAATGAAAACTCCCAACGAACCAGATGCCTTTAACGTTCCAAATTCAAATGGATAAATAGCGGGATCCACAAAAGCTGATCATGGATATATCACAAAAGTCGTCTCGTAATAAACCCCATATATGACTTGCCCGTTCTTGACTGGGACGCAGAAAAAAAAGATCTTACCATGCAGATAATATCCATTTTCCATGGGTTCAGCAAAAACCACAGATGGCAGAATAATCCATAAAATCGAAACAATATATCTCATTTCTTTCACCAAACAGGTTTATGGCTTCCTTTTCCCTTAAAAAAACGTAACGTGATAAAAGAAAAATTAAAACGCGGTGCACTAACCACTGCCGCTTGCAGTTTGGACAAATCTGTGGCAGATGCACTAAGGGGGACCACGGACTTGCTTCAGTTTGCAATTAAGACTTTTTAAATAGTCCCATTGAGTCATCTGACCATCGGCAGATCCCTCATGGAGATTCTGGGGCTTCTGATTGGTCAAGCCTCCAAGTTACGTGTATAGGCGGGGTGAGACCCGCTGAATGGAGTTATACTCTCGTTTCACTCACCGCCGAAAATAAACGCGCCGCCGTAAGGCTGCTGCCAATGATAGGCTGTGTATAGTGAAGTTACTAACTGATGGGTATGGAGGTTTCTTTCATTCTCTCTTTCATTCCTTTGTCTTTCCTTTTCCCTGTTTCGCTATTATTCTGTCTTCTGGTGTTGTATCACAATTACACACTCATGTAAAGCGCCTTGGGGCGACTCTGTTCTGAAAAGCGCTATATTAAAATAAATTGAATTGAACTGAGGTTACAAACAGCCCGGAGGACATTGCATAGTCTGTAGTTTGGATAAAATGTCAAAGTTCAGACTTAAAACAAATTTAAGATTAACGTACGTGGTGCCGATGTGTGGAAGCGTTGGCGTGGCATGGAAATTCTTGATTACTTATTTAGCCAGGGTAATTTAAATGGAAGGGAACTCTATTTCAAAGTCACAGGACCATAAAACTCAGTTAAGGACAAATATTAAGAGGAGCCTGGTCAGTATAATTTAAAATAGCGCCCAGTTATTACCGGATGATCTCGAAATGGGAGACTTAACATGCAGTTGGCATCTATGCAATGATCTGTCTTTTTAAAAAAATTTGGGGCTTGAGGAGAACGTTACCACGCCTTCAACGGAGCATCTGAGTCCCCCGTGCATTCCATCCGGTCAGAGAATCACGCCATCACGTGATATGCCTTTAAGCACGTCTTCATTCAGAGCATTTAACTGCGTCGGCAAAACCTTCAAATAATGTTAATATTATGTCAGAGGTTAGCCCGGGTAAAAGGATTTCCCCATTGCCTATAGTAATATGCAATTTATACGAATGCTTTTCTTGAACAGAATGTTGAATGAGAAATATGACAAAATACTCAAATAATTTACGTAGTATACATGCATAGTATCCGTCTTAAAACGTATGGATTTATATAATGTGGCAAAATAATACAACTAAGCTAAGTTGATACCAGTTATTCCCTTTTCGCCGGGCGTCAGTATAAAATGTGCCACGTGCGAAAATGAGTTTCCAATAATCGACTATATAAGTGAAGCGGACTAAATGTGGAACGATACGCTCAGCCGAGACATGAGCGGATACGATATTTTTCGCAGTTATGGGAGTAGTGCCGTGACTTCTGAGTAGGCGGGTACGGACCCACACCAGAGAGCGGGACATTGGAGTGCCAGCGGGACAGAAATACTACATAATCAAATAAGAATTGCATTTATGAATGAGTCATGAAGACTTAAATACATGTATCATGCTGAAGTGTGTACCATCGCCGAAAGGTGTGATGTTCCTGGCGAAACAGAATAAGCAACTAATATTACACCATGCAGTGTCTGACAGAGGACACCACGAGTGTTCCATTATCCATGTGAAGAAGACTGAGAGTTAGGCCGGGTTAAGAATTAAAATGTCATATCCTGATTACGTTTTTGGTACTAATGCGTTTTGTATTTTGATATTTGTTGGAATTTTTAGTCTTCATTAAAATAAAAGGAAACCTCTACGTATAATAATAATAATAATAATAATAATAATGGACTATTGACATTATGTACTGTCAACGCGAGGGGCGCCTTATTGTTTGGGTTTTTGAGTCAAGCTGTACTACGTCAGAGCCCCCGGTCGACAGCTCTTACTGCCCCCCGTTTGACAACCATAACGTTGAAGAAAATGTGAAATAGTGAGGGTGGCTCTGACAACCGAAATAGCGCTGGCTCCTCTAGGCATGTTAATATGCCTCTGGTCATGTTAATACGCCTATGGTCAACGTCATGCACTGTTGAAATCTCTAGCGTACTCGTTAAACAATTCAGTTTAACTGCAACATAACACATCTAT
Source organism: Petrocephalus sullivani (assembly GCA_026780845.1). Taxonomy (NCBI): domain Eukaryota; kingdom Metazoa; phylum Chordata; class Actinopteri; order Osteoglossiformes; family Mormyridae; genus Petrocephalus; species Petrocephalus sullivani. The sequence continues at coordinate 4,919,165 of JAODKM010000039.1, forward strand.
TACATTGCAAATAACAGAAGCAAGTCTCTTCACATGCTATTAACTATGCGCCACGTCAGAACACGGACGCCCCTACATTATAATGAACAGAAGCTGCACTTCTCTACATGCTGCAGAGAGCGACACGAGTTGCTTGCAAGACTCTCTGCTATCATATTATTTACTTCTCTTAAATACTCTTTTAAAACACAAGCAATTAATATTCAGTATGGTAAATATAACATTCTCTAGACCATCCATCCATTCAATCATTTTCCAGAATCACATACCTAATACAACATATCCACACACCTCCGATACCCCTGGGCACGGGGGCCACATGTAAATTCCACACGCAGACAGGTAAGGAGTCAGACCAACAATTTTGTATGTATGAGGCCACCCAAGACCATCCCCTGATATTTATAATCTGAAAATAAGAACTGCGGATTTCTAAGCAATGAAATGGCAATATCATTTGTTGTCATGGGTATGAAAAATTAATGAGCAGATTGTACCATGTGAGGGTTTCCGCCAGTTACATGCTGAAAAGCACTTGAAACACTGGTGTTGTAGGCATAATAAAATCCAGTTAAAAATTGGCTATTACTTAAATACACATATCAATGTTTCACAAAGAAAAGCCTACGTTAGGGTTCTGGGATCCTTGAAACAGTCTACAAAAAATAACTACTTCTCCAAACCTGATAGTTAAAGGTAATAAATTCCACGCCATGAGAGGGGGGGGGGCATTGAAGTGGGGGATGTTGTAGAGAAGGACTAAGGTCATTGCCTGTGAAGACGGGAAAAATCTGCCAGTAGTAAGGTAAACACTGATTTGTTTTTGAGAGCTGTACTCCTGACTGGGTCTTAAATTTGAAGAAAGCAGTGTTTCATAGCATTGGGCAATGTACAGAAGAATATTTTGAGAGGTGATAAACTGGCAACTCCAATGATGTACTCGGTTTAGCTAAAACTGCAAATTAAGGGAAGAGCTTAAGATAGTATGGTGAAATCCATCATATGTAATAATTGTAATTGATTATTATTCATAAGTAAATCATGCTTAAAAGCTGGTATTCAGTTGAACGTTTCGGTACATCTATCACGTCAATGCCACACATAATTTGATATGTTGGTGTAACGTTTCTGGCGAAACAGAATAAGCAACTATTATTACACCAGTGTGTGACAGAGGACACCACGAGTGTTCCATTATCCATGTGAAGAAGACTGAGAGTTAGGCCGTGTTAAGAATTAAAATGTCATATCCTGATTACGTTTTTGGTACTATTGCGTTTTGTATTTTGATATTTGTTGGAATTTTTAGTTTTATTAAAATAAACAAAACATCTACGTATAATAATAATAATAATAATAATAGACTATCGACATTGTGTACTGTCAACGCGAGAGGCGCCTTATTGCTTGGGTTTTTGGGTCAAGCTGTACTACGTCATTATTCATAAGTAAATCATGCTTAAAAACTGGTATTCAGTTGAACATTTCGGTACATCTATCACGTTAATGCCAGACATAATTTGATATGTTGGTGTGTGGGGACCTCTAGTGGCACAATATGTCAACTGACATTTTTCAGAGTGGTACTCTTTCGCTTAATATTGTAGTTTTCATCTTGCAGATGAAACCACTGTATTCAACATTGTATTTAATACTATATGGATTCCATATTGTGTTGATAAAAGTAATTTTGCACATAGTTGTATTTGGTTCCCACCCGCAGCTGGGTTGCATTATGTATGTATGTTACACCAACGTCCAAATGGGTTTCCCTCAGGTTCTTGAGTCCAAGAAGTTTAAGTGAAATGGTATCTCTAAACTTCCCATAGTGCATGATATGGTCTAGACTCGCTGTAACTCAGCATTATATATGCAGTTTAGGGAAGATATCTGATGCTAGGTATGTGAAGTAACACGCACCATGTGGTATCTTGGAGCAATGCAGAACATCTGTCCATCCACCAATCTATCTACCCATCATTCCTGCTTATCCAATACAGGATCATGGTGAATGACAGGGTTGGAGCACATCCCAGGCAGCATAGGACAGGGGTATACTGTGGGTGAGATGCCAGTCTGTCACAGACCACAATCTCACACTCACTTACTATGGATATTTTAGGAAACGCTAAATAGCCAAACTGCAGGTCTTCGGTCTGCTTAAGAACTTACACTCCAGATCATGTCACAGAAAAGTCCTGTAACAAGGAAAGCCATGTTCTTGACTCTGGCTAAAGGAACCCATCTTTAGAACCATAACAACATAGTTCAGTTCAGCTACCTACAAAGTCACGGGGCCCTCAACAGCCACAGCCTCCAGTCGTAATATACGCAGCTGCGTCTGGGGCTAGGATATACAGTGCCGTTCTATATTTTTATATGAAAAGTGACTCAAAACATCATCTGATTTTCAAACAAGCCCTGAAAGTAGATGAAGAAAACCTAGTTGAACAAATGACACAAAATTATAATATTTGGTCATGTATTTATTGAAAAAAAATATCCAAAAACATATCTGTGTGTGACAAAAGTAAGTGAATCATGCGCTCATTCATGCTCTCTTGGTGTGACCCCCTTGTGCAGCAACGACTGCAACTAAACATTTGTGGTAACTGTTGGTCAGTCCTGCATATCAACTTGGAGGAATTTCAGCCCATTCCTCCATAAAGAACAGCTTCAACTGTTGGCTGTTGGGGGGTTTCCTCACATGAACTGCTTGCTTTAGGTCATTCCACATTTCTATTGGATTTAGGTCAGGACTTTGACTTGGCCGTTCCAGAACATTCACTTTCTTCTTCTTTAACCATTCCTTGGTAGAATGACTTGTGTGTTTAGGATCATTGTCTTGCTGCACGATCCACTGTCTCTTGAGACTCAGTCCACAGACAGATGTCTTGCCATTTTCCTTTAGAATTCTCTGGAATAGTTCAGAATTCATTGTTCCATCAATGATGGCAAGCCGTCCAGGCCCAGATGCAGCAAAACAGGCCCAAACCAGAACACTCCCACCACCATATTACACAGATGGGATAAGGTT
>JAODKM010000039.1:4933548-4947465 GCA_026780845.1 Petrocephalus sullivani
CCGTGAGCAACTCCAGAGTGGAAAATGGTCCATCCCCCTTCAAGGAGACTGGTTCCAGAGCCCAAGCCATGCGTCGATGTGAGTCCGACTATATCTAGTCGGAACCTCCCAACCTCGCGCTCCAGCTCAGGCTCCTTCCCCAACAGAGAGGTGACATTCCATGTCCCTCGAGCTAGCTTCTGCTAGCTTCGCCAAGGTCCCCGCCTTTGACCACCGCCCAGCTCACATAGCACCCGACCCCCATAGCCCCTCCTACAGGTGGTGAGCCCATTGGAGTGGGGACCCACGTTTCTTCTTCGGGCTGTACCCGGCCAGGCCCTATGGGTGCAGGCCTGGCCACCAGACGCTCGCCATCGAGCCCCACCCCCAGGCCTGGCTCCAGAGGGGGGCCCCGGTGACTCGCGTCCGGGCAAGGGAAACTGGGTATCTGTGGTTTTATTCGTCATAAGGGTCTTTTTGAGCCACACTTTGTCTGGTTCCTCACCCACGGACCTGTTTGCCTTGGGTGACTCTACCAGGGGCATAAAGCCCCGGACAACTTAGCTCCTAGGATCACTGGAACACGCAAACCCCTCCACCACAATAAGGTGTCGGCTCTAGGAGGGGGGGGAGGGAAACTCAATCAAAAAAGTAAATGCCAAAAATCTTATGTTTTGTTTGGTTACTTAGGATTAAGATTAGGGCTCAGTAGCGGTTATGGTTAGCCCATAAAAATGAATAGAGATTCTCCACAAAGGTGTGTGTGTGTGTGTGTGTGTGTTTGTATGAGAGAGAGAGCAAGAGAGAGAGACTGATGGGTGAGGGTTGTAACCTTGGTCTTCTTGACCACGCTCTGCTGAAACCAGTTTGTTGCCACAGAAGACAGAATGCTGTTTTAATTTAGATTCATTTCTTTTCTGAAAGTCGTCTTCTGTTTTTTCATCACTGTTTGTGTTGTGAAAATGCTCATGTCACATCCCTGTGTCTGCCTTCCAGGGGTCAGCTGTGACGCGTGTTTAAAAGGAAACTTCCGTGGCTGTAGATACAAGTGCTTGATCTGCTACGACTACGACCTGTGTGCATCGTGCTACGAGGGCGGGGCCACCACCACCCGTCACACTGCAGAACACCCCATGCAGTGCATATTAACCAGGGTCGATTTTGGTAAGTACCCATACACTGTTTACTGACCAGGGGTGGCTTTCCCAAAAGCGATCGATCGGTGCGAATAACGAACAAGATACGGTAGTTCGTAGGAAAATAACGAGCGAGATCCACGTGCATATCCCAAAAGCCGTCGTTATTCAGAAATAACGAACGATCTCTAAGTAGTACATTGTTGGCTCCTCCCCCGCCTCCACGTAAGAAAAGCACAGACTGTCGATAACAGGAACATCGATCCCACATATTTCAATGGTTAAATGTGTTATATTATTGTAACATCTGGCATAGGCAAATGTAATAATATTATAAAATAATTATAAAATCAATAAAACACACCAAAGCAACGCAAAAGCACCAAAATAAATTAACCTATTTGTTGAAAATATAAAAATCTCAAAATGGAATGCTGCTTCCTTGTAAAAAAGAGCAAAGGGGAAAGGAAGTAACATTTCTCAGAAGAAGCCTTAAAACGACTTATGGAGGAGGTAGCCAAAAATATATTTTAATATAATAATTACTGCAATGCTGTGCAGCAAAGTACACACAAAAACAGCATTGCAACATTCAGGGGGACATTTTAGAACTCCCAAGGACTTATGTAGGCACCAGAATCTTACACATGACCAAAGCACACTCTATAGCAGCTGTACATGTTATTTATTGTATCATTGGCATTATTACGTTTGCCAAAGATGACCGCCAGTGTGTTTTCGTGGTGTATTTTGGCCGATCTCTGCATTTCTGTGACAGGACAGCAGGCAAAAGTTCAAACAACGAACTACTTAGAAAATAACAAGTGGGTCGGATCTCTCGTTATCTAACAGACAAGATAGCGAAGTACGTGAACTACGAAGGGTTTCGGGAAAGGCACGTTAATTAACGATCAATCGTACGTGCTCGATAACGAACTACGTAGCGCTACAATGCTTTTGAGAAAGTCACCCCAGGGTAGTGGGACACTAATGATAGTTTATTGTTTCCACATAATAATATTTTCGAGAGATACCGCTTCAACCAAGCTGGAATATTAACCCTTAACAAAAAAAACAGTCTGTCTCGCCCTGAAATACATCCTCCGGCATCCCATAGTTTGTCCCGGACACCTGCGTGTGTGTGTGTGTGTGTGTATATATATATATATATACACACGTATATTATTATATGTGTATATACACGCACACACGCACTGATCGGGGCGGCCAAGGCTGATTGGATTTACACACACGGACACTGTTTACGTGTGCGAGCTAATCCTCAAACATTAGTTACATTCTCCATCCTGCCAAAAATCTTGGGACCCTCTGTCTAATTTTTAGCCGCCCGCTCCCGCCCGCGGCAACCTTAAAACCGCCCGCTCCCGCGAGATTTCCGTCCCGCGGGATCCCAGTCCCAATGCAGGGCTCTATTGTACAGTTTCCCTAGATGTGTGAGACACTGAAGTATTATGCAGTTGCCCAGTAACAGAGAGCCCTGTTCAGACTGGTAATGCGTGCCAAGCCCTGGGTGGTGATGGGTGACCTTCTGTCACCGACCGTGCTACAGATTTATATTACGGCGGGGAGGCCTTCTCAGTGGAGCAGCCACAGTCCTTCACGTGTCCCTACTGTGGGAAAATGGGCCACACAGAGACGTCCCTGCAGGAGCACGTGACCGCAGAGCACGCCGAGACGTCCACGGAGGTGGTGAGTGTGACACGTGCCGTCGCGCCCGCTTCCTAAGGCAGCCCGTGTGTGTGTGTGTGCGTGTCTGTTTGTGTGTGCGTACCTAGTGTACTTGTTTAGCTGTCTCTTGGGGACAGATTCGGCAGAATTATGGGGCATCTCATAATTTTCAAGTTTCTTAGTTTTCGTGGTTAAGAGTAAAATTGGTGAGTGTGGTCCCCACAAGTCTGTCTGTCTGTCTGCCCATCTCAGAATGAGATGCAGGCCCTGTATGCGCAGTTAGTGAGCATGCTCACAGTATCGCTGCAGCATTTCGAGTCTGACGGGGTTGGCTTAGCAGTCATTCAGACCCCGGTTAAGCGCTGAATCTCTGTGGGAGCAGTGGGGTTATTGCGTAACCCGACACCGCCCACGCGTCTCATTTACGGTGAGAGGCATGTTTATGTAGTGCGCCGTGCAGATTCCGGGCTCGCATACACCGGAATCACAGTGCCATAAAGACCCACTGACTGCACTCTTTACTGCAGTGGCACACCATTTCAGTCTGCAAATGGGCCGTGGGTTTTCATTGGCCGCTTTAACACCTGTCCCCAAAGCAAGCCAGTAATATCGGACTCAGTGCCTAAGTGCTGACTCCTTTTTGTGCCCACAGATCTGCCCAATATGTGCGGCTCTGCCCGGTGGAGACCCCAACCACGTGACAGATGACTTTGCTGCCCACCTCACACTCGAGCACAGAGCACCTCGCGACATCATATCCAGGCCTGCTGCCAGAGTGTGTTCAGAATCTTGAAGAATCTTGTCTTTTGCCCTCACGTGTAATAGGTTCAGTTAGCAGTCACATGCTTGGCGCCCCCTACTGGGTCACTGTGCCAGTACTAGCTTCTCTTCCCTGCCCTTCTGTCGTGGTCCTTAACCGCCTTTCACGACGAATCCAGCGGTGTTCGGCACGTGCGCAGGATGTTCCACCCTGGACGGGGGCTCGGGGGTCCTCGTGCCCGGAGGTCCAACATGCACTTCACCAGCAGCTCCACTGGGGGGCTCTCATCCTCACAGAGTTCCTCTTACTCGCCGAGCAATAGGGAAGCCATGGACCCCATAGCAGGTAGGTGGCACTGTTGGCCAAGTCCCGTGACATCCGAAGGAACTGTGGGCGGGAAGGGGGCATGATAAACATGCAGAATTGTTTAGTGGACCCACACAGGAAACTGCCATGGTAACCGTCTACAAGTTCAGCCTATCCCTTGAAGTATTATCTGTCGCTTTCCTGTGGGAATTTGGAAGCTGAAGGGAGCAGGGCATGCCTTCAGGGGCAGCTTACTGCCTGTCTTCACATAAAAGAATCCAGCACCTGCTGAATTTTTTTAATTGTAATCACGTTTCAGTGCATTTGCATTTTACCTGATGAATTATTTGACATGTCACAGGTTAAGTTAAATGGACAGCGTAAATGGGCCTACGCAGTGCCTCATTCGTTTTCTGAAATGTGCCTCGTTTCATGTGGGCACATGGTGATTTTGCAGCTGAGACGTATCTGCGATGTTGGACAGGGAGCCCAGGGCTCTGCTATAGCGTTCCATCCATGCTGATGCCGTACGAGCTGTCTGTCTGAGCCCTGCATGCCCTTCAGTCATTTCCAGAGAAACAGACGGGCTTACATCACCTTGGAGAACTAAAAGAAATATAAATTAAAAAACAGGAAAATATACTGAACAAAAGTCTGATTTATATACCATGGAGCATTTTTGTGAAAATCTGAAAGGAAACTTGATCATGGGTGGGACAGCAGACATCAGTGTTGATCAGCATGACATGGCGTTCGGAGAAACACGGCCCTCATGGAGAATGCGACCCGCCTCGGGCAGGAGGGAGTGGCTGGATACAGATCAGATTGTACAGTGTTCCTAGCCTCCTTTGCTGTCTGGATGCAGCAGTCTGGCTGTGCCTGTGACCTCGTCCCTCCTGTGCCTTTTTTGGAGGCTCTGGGCTCCTGGGTTTAATGGGGTACTCGCTGTCCTTTAAAGGGATTTCTGCTCGCTTTAACTGGACATTGGGCTCTGAGGAAGTGGTGAGCCACTTTTTCGAACAAGAAGCTCAATTTTTGCCCTTCAAATATCAGCTGAAAGTCCTTCTTTTTCTGAGATGTGTACTGTGATAGTCGGGCTGTGAGAATGTGTCCTCACTTCTCATTGGCTAACCAGTGGCCCCGCCCACTTCTTTCCCCCAGAGCTGCTGTCCCAGCTGTCAGGCGTACGCCGCTCTGCAGGTGGTCAGCTCAACTCGTCGGGCCCATCAGCGTCGCAGCTGCAGCAGTTGCAGATGCAGCTGCAGCTGGAGCGGCAGCAGGCCCAGGCAGCGCGGCAGCAGCTGGAGTCAGCGCGTAGCACCACGAGGCGCGGTAACCCAGGCAACGCCGTGGCACAACCCAACGGTAGCCCTAACCCCGCTCCTCCACCACCACCACTGGACAGCAACCCACTCACACCGCACAGCTCACAGTTCCTGCTTGCCAGGTCAGCTGGGGGGGGGGTCACCGTCACTTTCGATAATTGAGGGGTAAATTTAAAGGGACTCCTTGTTTAAATGCCCTGCTCCCCCTGGCTGTGGCAGGCTGACTGAGCCGGAGCTGTTGGAGGCGGAGCGACAGGCCCTGGAGGCGGAGCATGCCGACCGCGGCCTCTTCGTCCAGGAGCTGCTGCTCTCCATGCTGGCGGCCAGCGACGAGGACGGCGGCGGCGACCCGCCCTCCCCCAGCAGCAGGGGGCGCCGCAGCTTCGCCGACTTTGGCGCCATGGGCTGTGTGGACGTCATGCCGCTGGACGTGGCTTTGGAGAAGCTGAGCGTGAAGGAGAGGCGCAAAGGGAGCGAGGCGTCCCCTCTTTGACAGGGGGCGCCCTCCACACTGAGATGCGGGGGAAGCCAGTGGCGGCTCTGGGTGTCTTTTACGTCTCTTTTATTATTATTATCATTATTATTATTACTTTGGTGATTGTAAATTCAGGTCTGTCACCCTTATTACACTGTGTACATATGTCAAGGGGGGAGAGAATGAGGAAGGATTATATATATAAAAAATATATATATATGTATATATATATATATGTATATATGTGTATATATATATATATATATATAAATATAAATATGAAGGGATAGAAGCTGATAATCAGTTCCGCGTAGCTAATTTTTACGTCGGTAGAAGGCCGCCAGCGGCTCTGCGGACAGAGACTCCACATGCAGAGCTGGGGATGGGCCCGGACCGCACTGCACTGAAGCTGCTGTGTGTATTTATGAATACTAATGAATAAAAAGTGCTTGCAGGGATTACGGCAACTAAAGCATGATGTCATTTGCGGTGTGCATGAGGTTTATTTAACCAACAAGCAGGAACAAACAAAGCTTTATTTGACTTTTTTTTTTTCTTTTGTTCCCCCCCAGCTTTGTTTTAAGGGAAAATTGGAAAATGAAAAGAAATTACAGTCACAAACCGAGTCTGACCTGACCGCATGTGGCGTCATTTGGTCACATGACCTCCCCTGCGCCTGGCAGTGCCTTCTCCATCAGAGAGGCAATGTCCCAGTCATCATGCAGTCAGAGTAGAGGGGAACTGAAGGCAGGTCAGACTACTGGCGATTCATGAAAGAGGGCTCCTCCATATTTCATTAAATTTTTTCCCCGACTTCCTACAGACTGCGGTCTCTCTGTACGCCCTTTACTCTCACTCGCCCTTCTTCCTGAGTGAAAAACAGCCACGTGTGCTCTAATAGAGGCTGATCCCCTGAGTGTGATTTCTTCAGTTCCTTAAGGCATATCTGTGCTAATAGCTGCATCTTAGCTTTCACATTTACTCCGTTTTGAGAGCCTTGGGTTGAACTGCATTGATCCATATCATAAGTTTTGTAGTGATTTGCAGTTTTTGTGTCAAAAGCCTGGATATGACTTTCTGACTCCCATGTCTGGCATGGCGTGCTTCTCCTCACTCTCCCCTCTCTGTCTCTTATTGTCAGGCCTATGCTTTCCTGTGCTAACATTCACATTCAAGCAAAGGTTCTTTCTCTGGGTACTGGGGAGCATTTCCAGTGAATCACTGTCCTCTAGGGGGCACACTCTATGTCCCTAGCAGTCTGAAAGGCTGCTTGCTGTACTTCTAATGGTATATGTTTGGCTGTTTTAGCCTGATGATCTCGCATAGCAGACAGGCCTGTTAAGGCACGAAGACTGTGATATGCTTTTTGACAGAGGTTCAGGTCCAGAAAGTACAAAGCCAAACCAACCAACCAGTATTTTGTGACTTTATAGTCAACTGCTTGGTTGAAACAAACTCTTGGTCTGGATTTGTAGTTTCTGGATCAGAACGTTCCTCCTCTGCTGTTTTATGTATAAGCTCCGAGTGGTGATCTCACAGCGCTAGCCTCGCGCTGTCGCATGTGGGATGGACCAGACTGTGATACAACACCTCTATCAAGCTTGCCTTAAAAATAAACTATAATCTAAAAATCCCACGATCCCTCACTTTCATTAAGGCAGAAAACAATCCGGTGTATGCAACCACTGCTCACTTCGTAACTGAGCTTCGTTTCTGACGACCGGCCATTAAGCGAAATGGTTGTCAAGTGATAATCACGGTATCTTAGGCATAACCACGACTGTGCTTAAAACTTTTCTTCAGCCTTCAATATTCTATTTCTTTCATCCTTCATGACATTTTTAGCATTTCATACATCGTACTACAAAGATCTCTCACACCACTGTGCGTGTTGTCGTCAGGTGTACGAAATTCAGTCGCAAATATGTGGGATGGTAAGAAAGTGAATATTTTACTACCGTCATGTTTCCAAATCGTCTCTAACCAAGGCAGTTGCTAACCAATGAGTGATTGCAATTTGAAGCATGAATGTAGCAAGTGTGGGCCAAAGGTGTCGCGTCCCTGCAGTTAAACCCACCAGGGGTGCGGCAGTTTCGCAAAGTGAGCCGCCGCTTAGACTTGTCTGGTTCATCCGCTCATTTTACACTCTGCTGCTTGTACAAATTCTTATGCCAAGAGTAGATTTAGGGAAACGAGATCCCATCCCCCAGGAGGTGGCGAAAGGTGTTGTATGTATATTAATACAAAACCAGGTGTTCTATCAGCCAAATGAATAATTCATTGAGCAAATATATTTTTTTTCACTTTATGCTTTTGGCCTGATAATACGCTGTACTGATATAGTGAGTACCTGCTTAGTTTGTGAAGTTTTCTCCACTAGAGGGCAAGGTTGCCTCCCTTAGGCTCTAGTCTGTTTTACACAGGGAGATCGCAAATCCCGTCTCTGGATGCTTATGAATCTTCCCTATTCAATCACATGGTTTTCAGTCAGACCAAAATTATTTTTTGTTGGGTAGACCAGTACCAGAAAGCACTTGTTGGTAAATGATTTTATCGAGCAATAAGAAGTTTGGGTAGGAGAGATGGAGAGCTGTTGTGTCGAAGCTTGATTTTGTTTATGTTCATTAAAAATGGCTTTTAATTGTCACTTCATTATTTACGAGCTTGCCGTTACATGGTGAGCTTGGAACAGGTACACAGCTTGCTACTTTTTGCTTTCATTCGCTGGTTAGCTTTTTGCTAGCCTTGAAGATTTTGGCTGCTAAAGTTTTTATTTGTGTACTGATGTGTCATCCATCAATCTTGAATCCATAGTTGTGTCCAGTAAGTCCAGCTTCTCTCATTATTCTTCTGAGTACAAGCTGAATACGTATGGTGATAGATACTCTTGTTCCTCTGGGTTTCCTAAATACACCTTGGATATCAAGCACTTATCTTTCAGAATAATGTTTAGAATCATATTTTAGGTATATTCATGGGGAATTGTATAATATGCTATTTTCCATATGTTTTGCATAATTTGGTCAACAATTTGCTCGTGATATTTCTGTTATGATGCTGTCTGTTCCTACTGGCTTCCCTTTCAGCCATGACCTCCTGGCCAATCTGACCTCATTAAATATGCCTGGGTTGTTGTCTCTGCTGCTGAGGTCTTCTGTGTATTCCGTCTATCCCTGGTTGTTCTGAATCCCTTTAATTATTTTCCCATTGATGACCTTAAATGGGAAAGGTCATACCCACTCAAGGCTGCAACTTATTTTCAGTCTCAATCCTTGGAAAAATGGCCCTTGTTTACCCACATTTATTTTCTCATTCAATGGCTTGTTGTTGTAATATTGTTTTTTTTTTCTTTCCTGGTAGCCTTCTGGAATTATGCAATGCAGTGCTTTTAAGTGATATTTATCATTCCTGAGTCTGGCTTCCCGTTTCCTCTTTGCAACTTTGTCAGCCACATGGAGTAAAGAAAACATCAATGTGCCTTCAGACTCTGTACTGAGTCTGAGCCGAAGGCAGGTTCTCAGCCCTAACCTGTCATCCTACACTGTGTGAAAGTTAGTTAGCAGGTGGAGTGTTCAGGCTTTCCCTCAGAAACAGGGGGGCCCACACCTCTACCGGTTCAGTGACTTTTCTCACTGTTATTGACATGAAGCACCAAGGAACTCACGCGACTGAGAATAACGAAGTATCTTTTGTCATGTAGGATTTCAGAAATTCGAGCTCGGTGATTGGCTGACACTACGCAGTGCCTCATTCGTTTTCTGAAATGTGCCTCGTTTCATGTGGGCACATGGTGGTCCTCAGCTGGTGACAGACGTGGAAATCATATAAGGACAGTGATCCCCCCACAGAGAGGCATGTCAAGCTACCACATGCCGCTTTAAGATGTTTCATCAACTTGTCGATTGACTGTCAGCCACCCAGATCCACCCTCAGTGGGCCTCCTCTACAGCCCTGGTGGGCACCTCAGTCTTACCCATCTTACCCAAGATTGTCATGCTCCAAGGTTGCCTTCACTCCGCTGTTGTAGTTCAGTGTTAGCTCAAAACAAGCTTCCCTGCTAGGGTAATAGGTAGCGTGGGCTACTGGTGCTTACAGCAAGTGATATTACACAATCACTTCTCAATAGAAGTCCCAGGTGCTGTTTTAATACCTGTGATTCTTCTGGACAGGAACATCTGCCCTACAATAAGGATGCATATTTCCATCATCTGTAACCCCTTATCCTATTCAGGGAATTACCTAGGATGGGACACCAACCCATTGCAGGGCACACTCATAGGCGATTTGACAACTGCAATTAACCTGAACATGTTTTTGGACTGTGACATGATCACACAAGGAGCCATGGCAGAGAACCCAGGTCCCAAAGGTGTGAGGCAACAGTGCTGACCACTGCACCACCATGCCACCCTCCTCAAGCCCATACTGCTAATTGTAATATTATTGACAATATGGATGATCACAAGGAGAAAAAAAATCCATTAAATGGGTAGGACTAAAAAAACTTGTTTGGCCTGGTGCTGTATTAGTGCTGGGGGAGTCGGCTCGTGGTAAGCTGAAATTGTTACCAGCGCCTGGAGATGTGGCGGTTGAAAATAAATGGATGAATCTAGGACACATTGTATCAGGTATGAGGAAAAAGATTAAAATAATTATAAAGTTAGACATCCAAAAAATATACCTACATTTGCTCTTCAAATACAGTTGTAGATACTGAAAGCAGACTCGGTACACTTTGTCACATTCTCATAGTTGAATAACAAAACTGGTTGTTATTGTTTTATATGAATTATGGGAAACAATCATAAGTATTTGCCTTCCTGTTTATGAAAGAATGCATATTAGCCTGCCAAAAAAATAAATAAAAACCCAAACATAATTTTAGCCAAGGCTGTACCCAGCAGCTAGAATTCTGGGAAAAGGATCAACAGAATTTCAATTTGACGGTATAACTTTGACACTAATCATTAACTAGCTGCCCACTGTGCTCTCTGTTCTTGTGTAAGCTGAACAAATCACAGCCAAATTGTTCTGTTACTAATAGGATAAGCTTGTTAATGCTCTGAGGCCGTACAGACCCGAGTGTGTGATTTTCTCTCACATAGGCTACAGTATCAAAGCATTTTTGACATGGAAAATATTAAAGTCTGAAATATTCATGTTACATCCAATCTTTCATAATTGTGTTTTCCCCATTGATTTATTCTTTTTATGCATGTTAAAATCTACTTCCTGAATTTTATTCTCTTTTATAACAGATGATTTGAAGGTTTTGTTGACAAGGTACTGCAGACGAGGCCATAATGGATATATTCATGTAAATATTGTCTGCCCTCATTAGTTATGGTTACTCACAGGGGTGGTGGGTGAAAATCACATTCCCAGAAGCCACCCCCCAATCTGGCATCCTCCCTTTGACATGTCTCAGCCAGCACCTTCTCAAAATCTCACCTATGGTTTGCAGGGATCCATTCACTTATTGTGACCTGTATAGAGGAATACTCAGGCTTGATCATCAGGGTTGTGTGGACCTCCTGTGTTATGTGGTATCAGGCTATTTACCTGCAGGACATCACACCAGTGCATGACAGAACACTCCCAAAAGAGCATCCATTCCCCCTGAAAGTGGGAGGGAGCTGGACATCAGCCAGGAGAAAATGCAAAACGAGTCGCACAAGAGCTGAGGACAGACTCACGACAACCACTCATACATACGAAAGTGCCGGTCAGTGGTCTGAGATACAGTTCCTGTCCACGATGAAGTATGTTTCAGCCCAAAGCTGGAATAATAAGCAAGTCAGACTTGCTTCTGCAGGTCAAGCTGGCATTCCTGTATCCATGCCGTCTCAGAGGGCATTGTGCATTCATCGGTCTTACATTCAGTGGTAGCATGGACAATAAAAGTCCTTTCTAAGGTTCAGAGAGCAGTTGCTGGAGGCATGATAAGTAAAAGCAGCATTTCATTATAGCAGCATTCCTGTCATTACCACAGCGAGCAGCCAGGGATTAGCTCTTAACAACCCCTTTAAAAAATTAGGATCAGCCACAATCACGGCTTTGTGTGTGACCGATTAGCAGAAGCGGCGCACCAGACATCCCCACAGGTCCATCAAGTCGTGTTTAAGTCAGGTTCAGGTTTTTTTTCCCCCCCTCTTCCTTATTCTATTACATATGTGTATGTGTGACTGTGCGTGACCTTTTATACATTCAAGCATTTCAGTCATGACTAGAAGTCATGGACTCAAGTCCAACTTGGTAGACTTGTTTTGGAAGTTGTGGTGAGGACTGGATGTTCTGGTCCAGTTGGTTACAGCCTGGTGTGTAACAATTTCAGCACTTTAGGCCCATACACACTGCAAGCAGTATTGACAAAAAAACTTAAATTAAACCCAAAGCTGCTAAAACAATCATTTCAGGCTTTTACTTTGGCAGATGAATGTTTACAACCTACATGATGAACGTCACTGAAGCCATTTGGGTCTCCTTCACATCGTCAATGGGTAGAAGTTCAAAATGTTCCAACCATTCACCTTGTTGGATCTGCATGATGACCTGCCAAACTCCATTTCCTCCCCACATTCTTTATAAGGTTTTGAAATACATTGGCCAATAAATAGGTCAAGGACAAGAATGATTGAAGGCAGAACAAAATCTAGAAAACAATTTCAACTGGTCATGAATTTCTTATATGTCCATTTCTTACTGTATATGGTTAGGTTCATCCATCCATACAGTCCTATTGAGCACAGGACACAAGGCAGAGGTGGACCCTGGATGAGATGCAAGTTCACTGCACTTCACACATAAACATAAACAGTTTGCTAGTTTAACTGCATATTTTTGGAATTATACACCTATATAACCTTAAAGATTTAAGGCTGCAGTGTTACTCATTGATCAACTATGCTGCCCTCATTTTTTCCATGCTTAAGCCCAAGTAGTGAAATTAAGGATTGCAAAGCATGATGGGAATGAGGGACGAGTTCAGTACACATCAGGTGCTCGTGATGAAAAGCAGTGGTTGATCGGAGCTGCATAAATGCTATCCTTGAGTTCTTAGATGTTTACCTTAGGTTCCTCAGCAGCATTCTGGGAACAAGATGCTTGATGCAAAGCATGAAGGGAATGGAGGTTATAAACAGAATCACTTCTGCGTTGTAACAAGAGTAGTATGTTATACGTATTTCGTGTCATTAAGAGGACAACAAATTGCACGAACACTAAAATATCCTCTAACCTTAATAACTGAAAGAATAAGTATAATTTAGCTTAAAATATTTATTATCTTGAGTTCAATGTAATACACAGCCAGAAATGAAGCAGATTACTGACATTTCTAGAAGGACAAATAGCTACTAGTATCCCACAAACACTCGCTCCTTTTTACGCAGTTGTGACTATGGTCTTGCTGCTGCTGTTGGTCTGGTGGAGTTCCATTTGCAACAGCATTGTTATGAAAAATGTGGCTCAAAAAATGTGGCTTTCTGTTCTACCACTCATGATCTTAACACATTCATATGACCAGCTACTGAAATACAATCATTAAAAGGAACACAGAAAAAAATCAAGTTAAGGAAAGAAACCAGAACAAAAGCAGCGAGGCCACGGGGGCCAGGGGAAGTGTGTGGGTCTTCAACCTAACCTCGGCCGAGAAGGATGTGCAAGGAGTGAGGCGTGGGTGCAGCATACCCCTGGGTTAAAAACTCAATAAAGCAGACCAGACACATGGATCTTAGTGCTCCTTGCAATTTTTATTCCCATAATTTAATTTTAAATGCTGACACTTTTCACTAAAATTAAAACGGAAAATACAGTACATTCTATATGCAGATCAGAACAGTTTCGTTAGTTCTCAAGGCCAGTCCTCGGTGATGAAGGACGGCGTGTTTTTCAAACCAACAACGGCAGTTCACACACAACACAGAGCTGAGGAAGACTAGGGGCTTGCAGCAGCGAAGCCCAACCATGAGGATCAGAGGAGGAAAGCACAAAACATTGACATGCTCTAGGCTTCTGTTTCTCAAGTTTGTTTTTTTATTTTTTTATTTACCTCTTGAACCCTGATGTCACAACACGCAGGAAAACTCTGAACAAATTGGCAGCTGGTAACAGTATGGCTGGGACTGAACGATATGGTTTACCATCCCTCAGCTAACGGAAATGGGCCACTCCCCCCCCCCCCCCCCCCCCCCCCGGGCCCGGGGGGGGGGGCCCCCCCCCCCACCACCCCCCCCCGCGAGCCCCCAC
>JAODKM010000039.1:4986077-5002828 GCA_026780845.1 Petrocephalus sullivani
CTTCACCTTTCCACACGTTCATCCTTGCCTTGGTTTCTGTGTGATCGATTGAAACTAATATCAACGTAATTCATCGTTTTGCCGGTTTGCCGATTGTTTTGGGCCTACTCTAAATCTGGGGTGTCCCCTCCTTCGCTAGCTCTGATGGTAGAGTGGAGGACTTCAGGAACAGAATGATGGCTTTCCTTCCGCTGGTGGTTCAGTTCTGCCTCGATGGAGTACGTGTTGTGTAATGCTTTTTGCAGTCATCCCAAAGTTACTTTTCAATATGCTACATGTAGTACTGGGCTACGTCATCAATTGATGCCTATATCAACATAATTCACCATGTTCCCAATTTCAGTTTACAGTTTTCCCTATGAATCTCTTTCCATAAGAAAAACTTATAAAACAAATAGAAACTCCAGGATATATCTTTTGAGCCAACTTTCAGAAATGATTCTGCCGTTCTTCTTTTGATAGCTCAGATGCTAAAGCGTAGATTTATAGAAGTATAATGATTCCAGTGTCTAGTATGCTCTCCGAATGTCATTGCATTACAAAACCTCATACCAGACATACTCTCAAGCACCAGACTATTTCGTTTGAGTCCATTAAAGCTTTGGCTATCCTTAGGTTGCTGGTTCAGTCTCGGTGCGAAGGAGTGCCTTTTGTGTAATGCTTTTGCAGCAATCCCAATTTCAGCTTTACATATGTCAATCCTGGCCTTCTTTTGTGCGTGATCTATTGTGGTGTATGCACAACAGCTATGAAGGTTGCCAGCCTGTGAATCAGCGTTTTCTGATATGAACTTCATCAAGAACAAACACAGAACTTGCCTCATTGATGCACATCTGCAGGACTCTCTCAGAGTTGCAGTGTCAAGTTACACACCAGATTACAATACACTGGTGAACAGCATGCAATACCAGTCTTCCCACTGACAAAGAAACAAATACCAGATGTTGTCATTGGCGACGTTGCCATGGCAAAGTTGAATTTAAGCATTGAAAAACTGTGTTCAATTCAAAAGTCAAAAGTGTGTTCATGAATTGTAACAGATATAATTATTTTATTAAAAATACTGCAGATTTGGTTAAAATGTGATTAAAAAAATAGTTCAAAATGTAATAAGATTTATTTAAAATTCTGAAAGTTTTTTGTTAATTGATAACTTGTTCAAACATGTTGCAACATGATTTGTTAAAAGGGTTTGTCAGTGGTTAGTGAAAATGGGGCATGGTGATTTCTTGTGAAATCACCATGCTTTGAACGTCACCTTTTTTAGATTTTAAATAGTTTTTCCTCATACAATGCCCTTTTGTTCAGTACTATTCAGGAGACAGTGGCTGCCTTGGCCCATTATTACCTACACAGAAAAAATAACAGTATGGTTCTATATCAAAAAGTTTCTAAACAATTTCAATAAATACGGTATGCATTTTGTTCTTTACCTTAACGTCTGTGGAGTAAACCTACAATTTCTAATATGTTGCGAAAAATTTTATGGTGTATATTTGAAAATGTAATAAAACTCATTCTAATCCATAGCCAGTGTAGGTTTTTTTTCTGTGTTCAGTTACTGCTTCTCATTCCATCATTTCATGCTTGTGTCATTAGTTGTGTCTGTTTCACAAAATAAGGCTGCACCACATTGCAAAATTAACTTTAAAACATTAAAACAGTTCTTTAGCTTTTCTAAATTTGAAAATATACTTTGCCAGGCCTGGATAAATATTGTCCTTTTTGTATATAATTGTATGTTATTAATGTTTGGTCTTAATCTTAATGTCATGATTTTGAAGGTGAGGAAAGTCATGGAGTTGTTGTAAAGTCCCCTGTAAAGTACATATTGTGAGTGAGTGTGTGAGAGAGAGAGGATGAGAGAAATAAACGCAATCAACAATCAAGCTGTTTCTTTATTAAAATATTTATTAACAAGTTTATTAATATGTTATCCTAGGCTATATTATGTATTGTGTGTGTATGTATGTGTGTGTATATATATATATATATATATAATTTTATATATTTTTTTTTATTATTTATATACATTTTAATTTTTAGGCACTGGAAGCAAAGCAGGTACCCACCACAGATGGCGGGCGTGCTGCACCTTGGTCCCTATAGGCAGCCGCAGTCAATGAGACATGTACGTATTTATGTTTATGCCCGCACTACCTTTGCAATCTACTGGTCGATCATGATCGAAGTCATGGGGGTGGGGTGTGGCGCGCAGTGACAGAAATGCTGGAAGCAAGAGCACTGTTCATCCTTTCCAAGTGCCAAGCCTGCAGATTCATCCTTTCCTCTTCCTCACAGGATTGCTCATCACGATGACCTGCTAATCGTCGTTACTGTATAGTTTGTCTGTTTTGCTCTCACCCTTTTACATCTTTGCTTGTGCTGACACCTGATTATTTACTAAAGAAATCCAGGAGAGCTGCCCGGTCCAATGTCAGTCTGCCTGCTGGAACTTCAAAACCACGCTGGTATGCCACTTGCTGTTTCCTCCTCAGAACACACTCAAGTTGTGAGTAACAGAGAAATGTATGGGCCAGAGACAGTTATAGGGAGTCATTTTTCAAAAACGGGTTTATTATTGGCATTTGAGAGGGTGGGTTATGAGGGGGAGTGTTGCATTGGGGGCAGGGGGTGGAGCCACATCAGCTTTAGCCTCTCACTTGCTGGCTGCGGTGCCACTGAAAGTGAAACCGCCGCTTGGGTGGTACTGCATGTCCCTCACGCGCCGTATGGACTGGATCTGGGGCTGGATGGCACAGAACTCGTTGTAGTGCCTGTAATCGCCACACTCAAACAGGTACTGGTAGCCCCGGTACCCGGGGTACTGGTAACCCACCCATCTGTAAGGCAGAGATGTGGGGAGCAGAAGGCAGAAAGAGGTGTGAGGGAGTCAGTCACGTGTATCACAGGAAGAAGTGCTTCATGGCTTCGACATGGACATCCTTGAATAACCCTAACTAGGGTGCAGGCTAGGGGACCCTCAGTAAATAGCACTAAGAATGTCAAACAGGAGGCAATTTCAATGGTTCGGGCAGAAGAAACAGGTGCTCAGGCACCCTCAGCCCACACCCCCTGTAGAATTCATTATAAAAGACCTAATTTTAGTTACAAAATCACTTTCCACATGCAATGCCCAATTCATACCAGCTGATAATATTGAACATGTCCTGTAACATATATAGCACTAGAAATAATCAATAATAAAGTGACTCTTGATGGAAGGATATCACAGTATGATTAACAACCCCATTTAAAGTATCCATTGCAGTATTAAGGTGTTTTCCCCAGTGTGCACAGTTTTCCCAGTCAGGCACATGGTCCCTAGTGACTCCAGGCTACTTACGCTCCTCCAGGGACTCTCACGCTGCCCACCCTGTCGCAGAAGCCGTGTGCCCAAAGGGTGGGCACGTCGTCCTCCTGGATTTCCATCTTGTTGCCCTCAAAGTCAGACAGCTCATAGAGGCAGATCTTATGCTCCTGCATGTCCTGCAGTTCAGACAGACAGACATTTTTTCTTCCCTGCCATATAAGAACTCAGATGTGTTGCCTGCATAGCGATACATATCTTTCAAGGTTTCAGAAAAGCAGGTAGTGAATTCCTGACCATTTTCATTGAGAGTATATGATAATTGAAAGTTAGGGCAGAGACCCACTCTCAGTCACCTTTTCTCTAATTTAGAACATGATTTTGAGAAACACATAATTTGTATGCTCATTGGCCAAGTCTCGTTTAGTGGGGTATGGAAAAATATCAGCAACAATGATCATAATCAGGATCTCAACATTTGAGCTTTAAATCCAAACATTCCAATTTTTGGAAAATTGAAATATGGAATATGGAAATGTCATTTCCTTTGGATTCTGTTGATTGTTCAGACTGCGGAAACATAAAATGTTTTTGTTTATAATTATATTATCAGCTCCCTAGTCCTTGGGTACCCTTGGATCTATGGACACATCTTGGTGTCACATGATCACGCTCACCATGCGCACTGGTCTGAAGGACATGAGACAGTCACTGCGATAACTGTTGGACCAGGTGTCCCAGCGAGGATACTCCCCCTTCTCCAGGATGAACATCTCCCCACGGAAGTTAGTTTGCTCAAAAGCAACCCAGCTGGAGAGAGAAATCGAGCAAGAACACAGTAATGAAAATGAGAAGGCGAGTGAGAGAATCATGGGCATGCAGATCAAGAAGAGGTGAGACCCCAAAGGGATGAGTTTGGGTAAGCAAGGAACCAAACAGGGCGTGGATACTTTCAACAGGATGATGGCGTTGGTCTTCCAGGAGCACTTCTGCAGATGTTTTGGATGTTTGAAGCATTTTGTAGTGGAGTTACTTGTTTGTGTCTGTGCCTGTTTAAGGCTCTGTGCACTCTGTGGGTTGAGTATATGGGAGCAAGTGTTCCACCCTTAATGTTTACACGAGATTGAGTAGGACTACTGCAAACAGCAGTATCTGTTTGGACGTTATGATTGATGCAGCTTCTGAGCAGTGCTGTCTACAGTTACTGCTCTTAACAGTGTTACACATGTGCCTGCCGTGATAACTGTTGGCATGGTAACGCAGTATGAGCTGTCTCTGCAACCTCAGGAGCCTTACGGGCCACACTCTACGCGCAGGCTGCGTACGCGGTCCAGGCCTATCTCCGTCGTGTTCACACACTCATTCTGGACCTCCATCATTCTGCCCCGGAAGTTCTCCTGCTCAAACAGCATGATCTACAAGGAAGAAGGAAAACCTCCATTATATTGTATACCTCCATATTATATGGTCTGAGTTAACAGACATAAGGTTATCTGTGGCATTTTGCAGACATCCTGTTGAATTGCTGAGCTTCAATTCAAATTATAGTGATCACATGACGCATTGCAGCAAGAGGCTATACACCCTTCTTATTACACATTACTTTTTTAACAACCCCATCACTAATTATTGCAGTGACTGGTTGCTCATAAAGGGTGTGAATCATCAGACCTTCCTGCTAAAAGAGGTGATAGCGGATCCTTAACCAATTAAAAACTGTAATTTAAGTGGAAGTGGTTCTGAGGTCTGTACTTCTGAATGATGATAGTTATCCAAAGGTTTGGAGGTTTCCTTCTAAAGCAGCTTTGGATATTGTGGGGGTCTCAGCATTTGGAAGATACAACCTCATCAAAATCAGAGATCAGACCTGTCCTGCCAGATGGCAGAAACATGGCCCTCCATATACTGCAAAGCCTCATTTGTCAGTACCTAAAATGTTCTCACAGAGGCTGAATTCTCCATGCCAGTCTTCTCCAGAGGTAACTGGTCTGAAGACCAGAACATTGCTCTTAGAAGCATGGCTCACTTACCCTGTAGTTGCCCATGCTGGTGTCTGCGGTCTTGCTGGCCTTACCGCCAGAAGCAGGAGTTCCTTTTTCCTTGGCTTCGGAACCCTTGTTTGACGCGTCTTTGGCTGTCTGAGACATCGTGAGGGTTTGGAGTTTCTGGCAGAGAGAGGAGAGGGTGGAGTGAGCAGGAAGGATCCCCCACCTCATCAAACTATCCCAGCCCCCCCCAGTTTGAGCACACTTCCCCCCACATGGGACCTAGTCAGCCACACCCAAGCTGCCCCTACACGCTCACCTGCGTAAGTCCGGCTCGTGGAGGCGTGTGTGCTGATTTGTGCTCTGGGCACCCTGGGCACCCTCTTTTATAGCCTGGCAAGGGGCATGTGGCAGGGCTCCATGCACAAAGGGATCCGCTGGCGTCATCACGGCCGCCTGGTGTGTCTCTGCCCCCCCTTCTGCCGCCGCCACAGCTTGGCCTGCGACCGTAAGCACTTTGTGCTGAAAGGAAAGCACTGAGCACGGCAGTTTGCAACGGTGTCCAGCTGGCCCCGCCTAAGGCTACAGGCGGCGTGCGGAAAGAAGGAATGCACAGGTCAGAGGTCAGCACTGGCTAAACCACAGCCCTCTCTGGTCTGACGGGACACTGAGGGAGGGCGTGCCTGAGCATAGTATAGATCTGCAGCACAGTTACAGTGGTGGCATTCTGTTAAAAAGTCATCCAAGAAATGGCTTGAGCAACAAACCCATATAAAGCAATTACAAGAGATTATGTTAACTTTAAAAATATAAGGCTGGCCATTTTCTTTATTTCCCAATAAAACGACCATGGGTCTTCAGGGCTCGAGTACATCAGCTCCAGAGTTATGAAGGAATGGGCAGCTTCTACAGGACCACATGGATTTGTTTTGGATTCATAGATCACAACATGCTCCGGTTGTAGATGTTGGACATACCCAAGATGTCCATCAACTTACATTTATACAAGAGTCATACAAACATAAATTCAAGCACAAACTCATTCATGAAAGTGAGATATGCTGGAAGGCATGGTCGTAATTAAATAAAGCATATTTATGTTAATCTTTTTAAATTGCGTGAGATTTTCTATATAAACAGAATCTCTTTTATAGATGAATAAAGGTTCTGCTAAAATAAAAACAGGACAAGCTACAATAAACAATAATTTCAAGGTGTTTGGAATGTTCAGGTATTGCTGTTACTATGACGGGGGGGGGGCTCCATCTTCTAAAATTAAACAACAATATCCATCCATCCATCCATCCCAGCTTGTCCTGTGCAGGGGTGTGGGGTAAACAACATTAAGCTTCTTTTCATTGGTGATTTGTGAGGTTGTCCCTTTTCCATTGCCGGTGGTTATTACTGCACTGGTAGTACAATACCGTTCTCTTAGGAATTTGTGATCTCCCCCCCCTGCCCCCAGTAGTAATACCCTCTCAGCAGATAATGAGGACCACAGAGCAGAATCTCAGCAGAACTTGATTGTTCATGTTTATTTTGTCCCTGGATTTCATGGTTAATTCTTCACATTTGTTTTTATTTATTTAAATGTGTTCATTATTAATTGGGAAGTGTGGATAGTGTAGGTTCAACTTCCTACAGACCAGAAATATTTGAACTGTCTACGTGTTAAATTTGATTACATTTGAACTAGGTGATTTAGGTATGGACGGAAGGGACATTTTCCTATCTATCTAGGGGAGTGCTAATGTGTGTTTATTGGGCAGGGGGGTTCACTGCTGATTTTGTCCCTACCACTGTTGAAAACAAACCTATGCCCTTGAATCTGAATAGCAATAGAGTGATATTTGTGTGTAGTGATGTCTCATTCTCGAACAATTCAGTTCTTTTCAACGGCGCATTGGAACGAATCAAGGGAACTAAGTCGTACTTGAGCGCTTTACTCTTTAGTGTTGTGCCCAAATTTCACTGCCTGTCCTAAATCCACTCCATTCCATTTGTATATGTGATCAGTGACAACCAGCAAGTCATAACAGGAACTTTTTGGCGCATTTGGTTCCTTAAAGGCAGAATGAACAGCATTTGTGACAGAAAAAAGTGTTCTACATTAAATGTTGCATTCAAGGCAAGACAAATTTTACATCTACAAAACATTTTATAAAGAGGGTAAATTCAAAGTAGCAAATTAACTGACAAACAGAGGGACAGGGCATCACCTTGTATAATATTTATGTACAATAGGTTTGACAATATGAGTGATTTAGTGCTGCTAAGCCTAGTCCACACATGCAAAATGAAATTAGATTGTGGGATGTCTATATCTGAATTTGACTCAATTCTTATCCTATCACTATCTTTTTTTATTTTGCAGATAAACCAGGTACACCCCCCCCACCAAAGAAAGAACAACTCTTGAAAACGTAGCCTTAAGATCCCATTCCTTCCAAAGAGCTGTTATGTCACATCACTAATATTATGGGACCCTTGAATGTGATTGCAATGGTGTCTTAAATGCCCTGTAGTGGATGATGGAATGTGGGATGAAACTCACACTGTGAAATACAGCATCCCATTGGATGGAGGAGTCATATGGGAAATGGTTGGGGTTCAATCTAAGCAGGTGAACAAGTCTGACAGCTTCTGGTGGACTCTTCATAAATGGATATTAGCAAAATTACTTGCAAAATCATTTGCAAAATTAGAAGAACAAAGCAAGTTTAAAATTCTTCATTTCATAGCCGCTATCCCCAATTAGACAATTAGTAGCTGCTGGTTCTGACTACTTCGACAGGTTGCCTGCAGCCTTGACGGCCTCCGGCCGATGCTCTGGGCTCACAGGACATTTAGTTAGTTATGTAAGCAGATATCAAGTGAAGTTAAGCTAAGACTGACCAAAAGCCTAAAATAAAATATTCACTGTCCTGGCTGTCATGGTGACAGGTTGTCATGGTGATACGCTGACATGGTGACATGTTTCTAACAATACTGCGGTGAGCTTGGCCACGGTCACTACACTCTCTGGTCACATCAGCCACCCGTAATGAGAAAACAGGGCTAACACATAGTCCTAAAAATGAAGCAATACTTTATTTGCCAGGTACATTGGAATTAAGTTTTCACATATCCCAGCTTCTTCTCCTTTAAGACATAGCAAAGCTTGGCATCAGAGTGCAGCATCAGACATTTATCCAGCACCATTTCTCAGGCTTTCAGCAGGGCTCAAAGGCCCAACAGCAATACAGCTATTCTACCAAGAATGGGATTCAAGCCAGCAAGCCTCCAAAGACAAGTTCAAAAGCCCAACTCCACCATCTACACCATCATACTGGACCTTTCCTGTCTCACTCTCCTTTGGTTGAGTACTCAATGAATGTGACTTTGTACACAATTGGTTGGTTGAAACAAAATCTTGGTCTGTATTTCTACTTTCTGGACCTGAACTTTCCAAATCTGCTGATTACCTATTGGCAGCAGTCTGCGACTTACAGTCACTATATATTTTAATTAAATTCTTGTTAGCCATGTGTTTGAATTAATATACTAAATAATCCATCCCTGCATTAGGTATAATGTCG
The DNA here is from genome assembly GCA_026780845.1 of Petrocephalus sullivani. Classification (NCBI taxonomy): domain Eukaryota; kingdom Metazoa; phylum Chordata; class Actinopteri; order Osteoglossiformes; family Mormyridae; genus Petrocephalus; species Petrocephalus sullivani. The sequence goes on from JAODKM010000039.1 coordinate 4,994,951, forward strand.
ATCAACATTAGTCTGGATTCCAGGGATCACAGGCAATAAAAATCTTAGACAGGATTCCAGTCCTTCACAAGGAACATACAGTATGTCTACAAACAGTCATGTACTACAGGCAGTTTAGAGACACAAGTTCATCTAACAGGAACATGGAGGGAAAATATGAAAATAGTAGTAGTCCTAACTGTAAAGCAAAGGTTTTGGAGAATGAGCATGCCTCCAGGCTGGATGTTAAGGCCAGCTCAGTTTCCACTCTGTGGTCCTCTTTGAGGCGGCTGTGATGGTGCCTGAAGCACAGAATTGCGACGGGTTGGCTGGCTGGATAAGGCTTCTGACTCATTTCCTCATGTAATGTAATGTAATGTAATGTATGCTGTTTTTCCTCAGCCTGCCAACGCAAAGCTGGACAATCAGTGGGGAAAAGAGAAAGGTGTGGGGGGCGGCCATCCTGTCCCATACCCTGTGTGTCTCCAGCACTCTGGTCCTGCCTTAGCCTCCTATGGAGACACTGTCGAGGCATGACACAGCGTGAGCGTTTCTGCCCATCTATAGATTAAGCCTCTTTGTGGGTCGACAATGAGCAGACCGCCCCTCCCCCATGCTGAGCCTGGGCTTTTAGCTGGGCCCCTTCATCCCCGGGAGGCTTTAAAAGGGCCCTAGGGACACTCTGACTCCCACTATCGCTGCAGGTCATCCCGCAGATCCCAGAGCCAGGTGAGTACAGCTGCTTCCTCCGGGATGCCAGTCAGCTTATTCTGTTGCTCCCCCTTCTGGTTGTTTACAGTATTAACTGCTGGGCAGCTGCTTGTGCCTCATGAAGATGACAAGCACCACAGTTGTATGTGTTTTTGTCCTGGGGACCAGAGACTTTGAGTGGACCTTTTGGCAGGTGGCCTAGCCTTTGCTACCCAATCTCCTCTTGAAAATAAACAGGTGCCAGTGGCAGAGAGACAGTGACAGCTGTACCCTCATAAGGTGTTTGTGTGCTTTCCCAGGCAGACCTCCCCTTATTGAACGGCATTCCCTCTCCCTACCGGCTAAGATGAATCACCAATGCACCAAGTTCACCGGCCACTGGAAGGTATGAGAGAGACCGAAGGGTGTAAAGGAGGAGTGTTGAACATTAACACAGTACTCAAATTGTCCTTTTCTGTGCATCAGCACAACAAAAATATGCAAAATGAAGACGATGACAGAAGAGAGGACTTTTTGGGTGCAGACTTTTGCTACTAGAATAAATCCTATAAGTGTTTCACAGAGGACATTCAAACTATAACAGGATACAACTCATGAGGTGTAACCTGACAGAATGACCCCCCCCACCAATGACGACATGTGACCCCACCCCACCCTCTCTCCCTCAGATCATCATCTTTGACGAGGAGTGTTTCCAGGGCCGTCGTCATGAGTTCACCGCCGAGTGCTGCAACGTCATGGATTTTGGCTTTGAGACTGTGCGCTCCATGAGAGTGGAGAGTGGAGCGTGAGTGTGGCAGCCAAAGATTCCTTTGTGGGGTTATCCATTAGTAGATCCATTGGTTCTTTAGAGGATGGGCACCTGTGGTTGGATTGGATCGGGAGATATGCAGTCGCTGACGTTAAAATTGGTTCTGTTCTGGGTGTAAAGTATAGAGTATGCCATAGCTTCTGAAGATGGAACGAGCTCAGAAAGAGAGGGCACTGTGGGCAAAATACCTGTAAACTAAAACAGTGGTCAAAAAGAAAACAGCATTTTGATGCAACACTGTTTGATTGTGTTCTAGGTGTTTAAGTCCTAAACCATGTTTGCTCAATTCTGGTGCTGGAGGGCCATAATCCAGCACAGTTTACAGATTTACCTGCTCAAACACATCATAATCAGCTAATTACCAAGTTTATTAGGTATGTCTGAGCAGGAAAATCTCGAAACTGTGTTGCAGACAGGCTCCACAGGACTGGAATTGGGGAACCCTGTCCTAAACTAACCATTTAAGATTCATGGCAGATTAAAATAGTATATAAATAAAATAATATATTGTCTGAGTGAAATGCTTTCTTCATAAGCTGTTTAAATGTGTATATATGTATTTGAAACTATATACTATGTAACAAGGGTGTGCAATCTGCAGGTAGTATTTATATGGCATATAAAATGTTTTTTGTTTTATTTTGAGTGTGTAATCTAGTTAAAATTCTGACAGCCTACTCTTTGTGCCCACCCCAGGTGGGTGGGCTATGAACATGCAGCCTACCAGGGCCACCAGTTTGTTCTGGAGCGAGGAGACTATCCGCAGTGTAATTCCTGGGCAGGCAGCAATGCCTACCCCATCGCGCGGTTGACGTCTTTCAGACCCATCTCCTGCGTGGTAAGACCGCTCTTTCCCACCTTCTTTCCCACCCCCACTTCATCTCCCAGATCTCCATCTTTTATCGCCTCCAGTCCTCTGGGAACCTCTGACCCTTTGAGGGGTCTAGCAGATGTTGATATATGTTGTAACTTTACTTGGTTTGTTTCTTTGCGAGAACCTCACAGTGAAATGCAGACTGTAGATTGATTCACTTCTTGTGCAGTAGAACCTAGTGTTATATCATGTAACTGCTCAGAAAAAAGCTGCTGAACACTAACTCTGGGTGTTTCTCAATACCAAAAATGCAAAGATTGTGTATTGGCAAGACCAGTCTTGCTACCTTGCCTTCCAGGAATGAACTTCGGACCCAATGAATCATGGGATTGGTATTGTATCCTTGATATTTAAGAACTGGCAAGAACTACATCCAGGGATTTTTACTGTTGTCTTGAGTATTGGAACTGATCTTCGGCAATGGAAGGTCACATAAAACAGATACACAAGTACAAGACAAGTACGGTCAAGTATGCATGTGCTCTTGACTGAGGCTCTTATGACACTCACTTGCTCATTTGTTATCTCTTCACAGAACCACAGAGAATGTCGCATGTCCATCTACGAGAAGGAGAACTTCCTGGGTCGGAGGGGGGAGGTCACTGATGACTACCCTTCCCTCCAGGCCATGGGCTGGTGCAACAATGAAGTTGGATCCTTCCGTGTCCATTCTGGAGCGTGAGTATCTACTGAACACTGATACTGTCAAGATACCCATATAAAAACCTCTGCCAAACACTGATACTCTCTGACTTTATATACTCTCTTGCATTCCATAGCAAATATCTGTTAAACTCCAATGCCCCCATAACACTGATACTCTATCATTTCCTCCCATCTGCTAGCCACTCTCTCTCCCTCACTCTCCCTCTCTTAGCCTCACTCCCTGTATCTCACTCATTTCTCACTCACTCATCGTACTCCTCCTCTTAGCCTCACTCCCTCTGTCACTCTCCTTCTCTTAGCCTCACTCCCCCCGATCTCACTCTCCTTCTCTTAGCCTCTTTGACTCACTCCCTGTATCATACTCTCTCTTTTTTAGCCTCACTCCATCTATCTCACTCTCCTTCTCGTAGCCTCACTCCCTCTTGCCACTCTCTTCCCTCAGATTTGTGTGCTACCAGTACCCTGGGTACCGTGGCTACCAGTACATTATGGAGTGTGACCGTCACTGTGGAGAGTACAAATACTTCAGGGAGTTCGGCTACCACTCACAGACGCCCCAGATTCAGTCCATCCGCCGAATCCAGCAGTAACCTCATGCCTGTCAACGGAGCCTCCACGCTGCTCAGCGCCCACCTCCATTTTACCCATAAGAAGAATAAACAACCTTTCTTAACCTATTCAGCCTCATTGAGGTGTATCGGTGTGTGCTGTGATGCCGGCAAGTGACCTGTAATGTAACGCAGCAGGGTTACCAGTAAGGCATGAGTCCTCATGAAGAGTAAATCCGTAGCCTCTAGCCAGACGTTGGTCGCTTCTCACTCCTGGTTCTGACTGGCTCTCAGGAGCCACCCTTGGTTCCTAAATAAATCTTCAAAACTCTTTCACAACATTATGAGTGTGAAAATTTGGAATTGTTGGGGAGGAACTACTATATGCACCCAGTTGTGACGTTTGGAAAAAATCCCCTTTGAAATGCAGTTTTTCTCTGCTGTTTTGCTGCATTTCTCACAACAGACGTAACATTTGCATAACAGCAAGTGCATTTCTCAAAACACTTGCAAATGGCAAAACATCATGGATGACAGGCAAAAGCAGGGAACCTCTTCAAAATCCTTAGTCCATGCCTCAAAAGCAAGTACGTCACTGAATATGTCAGTGCCATCGAAATCCCAAGTCCATGAATCATCGTCTACGGACATGACAGCCAACATGTAAAGTTATGTGATCAATATATTATTGCCACAATCTAAACATTTTCTGATGCACAAAACATCTGAATAACGAGGGAAGGAAACATAAAAATAAAAAACACTGATCGCCGGAGATTGATTCAGGAAGAGTATTTTACTGATTGTACAGGTGTATGGTGACATACCAGGAACTGCAATTGCAGTCTAGAAAAAAATGCATTTCAATTCATGCATAACATATGAAATGAAAAAAAGAACATTTACAAAATCAAAAACAATACATACACACTGAAACTCTACACGCTTTCTACAATTGCTGCCGATTCTGTATATTGGGCCACATGTTCTCATTCATATCACAATGAGTACCTTCCTTTGCAATGCATCGTGGAATGAACCTCCTAGAATGTCTTATCCAGCCTCTGCAGACGTCTGCTGTTATATCCCCACATGCAGCTTCCATGGCAGCAAGCAGTGTCGTATGTGTATGTGGGTTTCAGTCATATACCTTCCACCTCCAAGCTGAGAAGGACTCCTCAGTGGGGTTGAGGAATGGAGAATATAAGTGGTAGGAATTCCATCAGCATCCTAACCAATAATGTTTCACCTGAGAGCTTTTTAAGGTGGTGCAGGAATCATTAGTATTGTGAATGCATACCAAAAACGTTTTGTAGAATCCTATAAAATACACTTGACAGCCAATGATATCTTGTTCAACACTTTTGCCTGCAACGACTTACACAATGAAGAAATGACAAGTTGGTCTGGAGTGTAAGACTATGCAAAAGAGGGCTAGTGGCTGGTGAAGAAAGTTCTTGGTGGGGCTGATGTACCAATACATTTCCCTTCCTAGTCCAGTATAAACATTTAAATGAACAATCAGAAAGTGACAACAATTTCACAATCATAATTTAATTTCCTTCTCAAAATTAGCAGTTTTCACAGATAAAGTAAATTAACAATTTACAGTTATATTAGGCTCCATTTATGCTTATCCTTAGTTGGCTGGGTGATGTTTATTTCGGCCTTGTCGGGTCCGAGCTCCTTAACATGGATTTTTTCCACCATCGTCCTTCTCACAAAAGGGTAATTCAATAACGATCTCACCGAATTTGTTGGAAGCTGCCCCTCAGCTGTCGTCATCGCCATCATCTCTCTCTGACTGACTGACCTGAGAGAAATCCAAAACTTTCCCGCATTTTCTCTAGCAGGGACGAAATTTCCCGCGCCCCAAAACCATTTAACTCGGCGATGCTGATAGGCCAAACCTTTATTATTTTCACCTAGCAACCATACACAATTGGCTATTTCGCTGCACTTCTAGGGCGCTTTAATGAGCACCCAAGAAGAGAAATGATTGGTGGAAATCTGTCGGTGGAAATTCACTGTTGAATGAGAGTCAGTTGGTGGAAATGTTGTTTAAATAATTCAGATTGCATGTAGGCACACACTATTAAGTAAAGCTGACACTGATAAATCTGCCCCCCACATCTGGGAGGGCAGTGCCCAAGCGCCCCCTATGGGCCAGCCGTCACTGGTTAGCACAATGCATTTTGGTCATCATGACATAAGCGACTGCTGATGTATGTTATAGCTGAGAAGCATCTGCCTGACTGTACTAAAGCAATTGCAAAATGAGGAAAACCAGAAATTGCTGTTATGATGTGCACAATTGACTAGAGGTTGTGGCAGTTGAATGAGCAGTTTTGAGAACTTCAATACTATTGTGAGAAAAGCATCAAAGCACCTGAGAAAAACTGTAATATCTTAAAGTTTTTCTGAATTGCTGAAGCACATTTCCTGAAACCTTCCACCCTTTTCTCATAACAGTAAACACAAAACCATTTCCTTGTCTTGCAAAATCAATCTTCTACAAACTATTTGATTTTTGCTCAAACCAAACATGCATCAAGCCTGTCAGTACATAAGCAATGCTTAGCAGTCTTTACACACTACAGCAACAAACTGAAAACACTACCAGTCAAAACTGCTGCTGGCATGTAGAGTAAAACCTTATCGTCTACCAAAAATGTTTGTATACAATTATACATTAAGCAATGTGTAATGTTTGCAGTATTCAGAACTCCAGAAAAAGTTACTAAAAACGACAAAATAAAAAGATTTAAATGAGAGGCATATTACAGTAAAATGCTGTGCTACTGTCTAGCCAGAGTCAAGGAAGAATATTAATTTTGCCTCATTAGCATGTCTGAGGGCTGGGTCAGGACAGAAACCTGGGGCAATGGGGGAAGAATCCTCAATGTGGCTCATACGTACCTTGACGTTGAAATTCAGCTCACCTATGGCACTTGCACTCTCATCCTGCATGTGTTATATGCGCTAGTCTCCCACTGGCTTCTTCTCATGTTTAGAAACATGTGTGAACAGTTTTGAGTCATCGTATTTAAATGATGACTACTGTGTTGACTGTGTTTAGCTTTTGCAGGCTGTATTTTCTATTTTGCATCAAATTTCACTGTCATGCAAAAAAGGCATTTTTTGATTAATGAGAGTTTTGCAAAAAGGGTGAGTCACATCTGTAAAACTAGGTGACCACTGTTTAAAGTTTCACCAAATGCGTGACCAGTTCAATAAGTCAGTTTTGGTTTTGTTCCAAGAATGAGGTTTAGTGTTTTAGCAATTCAGAAAGAATATATGCTGCATATAATTCTACACAGTGATAAGATTTATATGAATTATCAGTTTCAACAATCTAACTGATTTCTTTATGTATCGTGATGTGCTTTCCAGCTGCACCACATCAGAGGAATAAGCCAAATATCACGACATGACATGACACAAGGAAAACCTTTCAACATCATCAACATCAACATCATGAGGAAGGAGTTTTTATTTTCAGAGGCATCAAAATGAACAGGCATGTTTTATTTTGGGAGCAAAAACTGTGGCCACAATGACACCCGCCCTGGCAACCCTACTGGCCAGTAGGTTATCAGTGGGTGGGGCAGGCTGGACACATAGGTAAAGTTCCGATGGTTTAACGCTCACAAGCCTCCAAGGTGCTTGGTGCAACCACGGGCAAGCTTGGAACCACATGGTTAGATCAAGCACAATGGGGTCTAGGGCAGACTGGGCAGTTTCTGCTGAGGTTGGAGTTGCGGGTCTTGTCACCATGTGGTACCACTCCATGGACCATGCCCTCCTTCCAGCTGGCACCAGCAGAAGAGAGCCAAGTCCTGACATCATTGCGCTGTGTCCTTCCTCACTGTTAACGTAGTCTTATTCCATCCCTTTCTAGAACCTGAGCTCATCCCGGCGCAGACTGGCAGGTTGTTTTATTGTCAGCCCGCTGGCCTCTCAGAGAAAGATAAGGCTGGGTGGATATTTTTGGGGTAGGGGGGGTGGTTTTTTGACATGAGTCGACCGCAAAGTGATGGTGAGGAAGAGAAGGAGAGGACCCCGCAATGCGGCATCTGCAAGACTTTAAAAAAGCGATACAGGTTATAGGTCACTGCAGTAAAATATAGGACCCACCCATTCTGCACACGCATTTAGCAAACGATCGCCCCCGGCGCCCCCCGCCCCCCCCCCCCCCCACCCCCCCGGGTGGGCCGTCCCACAAACACAGCGCAACCCCCCCGTCAATCTTTTTATAAACATTGATTTTTGGTCCGTTGTGGGTGTCT
>JAODKM010000039.1:5002928-5018546 GCA_026780845.1 Petrocephalus sullivani
CCCCCCCCAACCCCACCCCATCCTCTGGATTGCCACGCCCAAGGCACAAGCCAACTCCCATCTATTGTCTTCATCAAATAGAGTATTCTTGCCGTCGTGGACTATTTGCCTTATCAAATATTATGAATTAAAAACAGTAATACATTGAAAATAAGTATTTAAAATATTTCCTTTCTGCTGAAATGAGAAGTAGTCTACAATAAGGAGTCACAAATTTTAACGTTATACAACCCTACCTTTACATACTTCATGCTAACTTGAATGAACATTGAATGGACAAGACTTCACAAGATCCACCATTCAAATTTAAGTTTATCAGAGCAGGTGTCTGGAACATTGAGAGAGCAGAGGAATCAGGGCATTCAAAGACATAGAGAACCATCTGCAAGCAGGGCCAGACTCTCTGAATCATCTGGAACTGTCTGCTTGGCATAAGAGCTCCAAAGTGAACAAGAAGCACTGTCTCTAGCTAATACAGATAACGGTCATGATGCTAATTGAGTTACCTTACCGAAACGGTCCTCTGTGCTGCCCCTGATGGAAGCCTAATCAGGTTTTCCTTTCCTCGCCTCCCTGGGGAGCTTTTCATTTAGAACTAGAAGAATTTGTGAGCTGACCCTCTGTGTATTTTAACGTGATTGCCAGTGATACCCATTTAGCCGAATGTATCACAGATTCACCCAACTAGCGAGTATGGAATCTACTGGATACGCAAAAATCCTCCTTGAAAGCCTCACCAAATGATAAATCACATGACCAAAGAGATCAAGTGCTTCAACTTCCATAAAATGAAAAGATGCATAAATAATTTTTGTTTCTGTTTTCATAGTCCTGTTGTCTCCTAAAATAGCCTGCTAGTAGTTCTCATTTATCCTACACCCTGCATCATGTATTCTTTTTCAATCTAACTTTGAACATAGAATTTTCTACCTTCTCGTTCCACTCTCTAGCCATTCTTGAACATATGAGAGACAAAAACTGCACTGTTGTAGCTTTAACACTTCATCTTGGCCCCTGTCTCATGTCTCCATCCTTGCACGTTAACATCTTTGTCCTTGAGGAACATCCAGAGCTTTGTGTCTATCCCAGACCTTCTCCAACCTTCACCATCTCTTCAAGCCGTTTTAAAAGATAAACTGTGATCTTCCCTTTAGAGCCAAAGAGTATAACCCAAATCTAATGATTAAAAAAACATATTTTGAAGAACGGATTCATAAATTAAAGGTGATAAAAATCTATGTTTGTAAACACCACTATAAAAAGTGGTGAAATACAATAAAAACATAATGAAATACATTATATGAAAAAGGTTTACATTACACAAATTATACAAATTCTTCATGCATCTATACTGTCTTTTGGACATTGTGGAATAAATCTTTCCATAATTCCACGAAACAAAAAAAAATTCTTACCCTAAATAAGATCTACCAGTGTATGAAAGTCATCTTACAAATGCCATCTTTCAGATATTGAGCATATTCATGTGGTACCTTACCTATTTCCAATCTGTGCAGATGTCATCAACGAGAAGAAATCTTCTCCTGGGAACTGAAGAAAGAGGGGTGAAGGAGCCAGCACCTGCACCATGCTGCTGTGCTACCTCACCCCTCCCGGGGCCGAGACGGAGTTCGAAGGCGATGCTCACGGCACCTCGACCGGAGGCAGAGTGCCCAGGACGGAGCCCGCTCTTCCAGCATGGATAGCCGCATTCTGGTCGAAGAGAGTGGGTGCATCGTCGAGGATGACGGGACTTGGGGTGGGGGGACTTCATGAATATTAATGCAGCTTGTCCCCTCTTTCCAAAGAGACAGGGCCTTCAATTTCATTAGGGGGGGAAGTAGCTTTATTCACTTAATGGCTCCATATTAGTGGCTGGACTCAAACCATTTCATTAGTTAGAGTGCTGCTATAATTTATGTGGGGGGTTAAGTCTGACACAACAGTCTTCATGATGTAGTGATTGGGGAGGGGGGGGGCAGAAAGCCAAGATGCAGCACAAAATGCCCCGATGCCATGAAGAGCGAGATGCAGGCATTTGCACGGGACACCATAGACTGAGAGACACAGAAGGTCAGTCAACATCGCCACAGTCTACATAGGCTTTTTTCACCATTGCTTTTTTTTTGCTTTTATTACTCTACATCATTTTTTGTTTATTCGTTTGCAGTACCTTGAAGCAATAGCATGGACACCAATCTGTGTGCTACTAAGCTTTCTGCTAGTCCGATGTTCACATTTATATCCTCTTCTGGTTTGGATGCCAGGAGACACAGTGGCTCTGAAGCACCGTTGTCCTCTGTCCTCAGCTTATCTTCCGTTCCTTTGGAGTCATGTGCAGAAACAGCCAAGTACAGGTAAGAAGCCCAGCCACATGCTGCCTGACGAGAAGGAACCGTTTGCTCTGATCATGATACTCAACACGTTCATTCATCTATCCATCTCCCATTCGTATCCTGTCCAATGTTGCAGGGACACTGGAGGCTATCCCATGAAACACAGGACACCCTGGACAGAATGGTAGTCCATCACAGAACACACACACACACACACACACACACACACACAGTCCGCGTATTCACATCTTTGTGGAGACTCTCCATTCATTTCTAAGGGCATAACCCAACAATGACAACCTTAACTCAAACCAATATGTGATCTGAAGAGGAAATCATATGAATTATAGGTTTGGAATAAGCTTTATGGTTATAGAAACACCTTTTATATTCATGCCCAGGACAGATATTGTACTTCATGTTTCATTTCTTAATAGAAAAACCAGATCTGCACCTTCTTCTCCCTTGTAATGTACTAAGCACAGATAATTCATTTGCAGATTGTGGATTCCCTGTAAAAAAAAATCATATACCAGCTATAAGTTAATTCTACCCACTCTGTCTAAAGAGGTTGCAGGCAGTATGCAGAAGAACCATTATAGATTTTTTTCAACTTCTCTTCAGAGAAATCCCACCCGTTCTCACAGGTAATTCCACATATATTTTATTCCAACATCAATACACCCAGTTAAACCAAACAAGCTTGATGAACAGCTAATTCATCGAAAAATGGATGTAGGTAGCAGGAGACATTAAAATATGTTGTGAAAATATGAAATGACTGGTTGTCTTGGTGGGCTCTGGTGAATGGAAACACACCGTGGATAGAAACATCGAGGACTGCTAGAAAACCTTGATAGGAACATGAGTGATTCATTCAATGCAAAATAGGCTCTGCAGGATCCAGTATAATCAAAAAAAGCTTTATGTTTCACTGTTCACAAATCAACTTTGCCGCCAACTTTTACAATCATACTAACATCAAAAACATAGCAACGATAAAAATCACCAAAAAGGAAAATAATAAATTTAAACCATTATTTGATTAACATCTGGACCACGTTAGAACAGGCTAAATTATCTGACGGTAGACTGTCAAACAATATGGATCTTCAGCATAACACCCAACAAGTTTCATGCACCGTATGTGTCCCAGAGAGATTAAAATAGGAAAATTATCACGTGTATAACAGGCAATAAGAGAGTAGGAAGCCATTTCAGTGACTGGGATACAGTATTTCTCATCCACTGGCATCTGCTTAAAACTCAAAAAAAAAAAAAGTAATGCTGAAGACATTCTTACTAGATTACAAAACCAGAGAAGTTCATTTGAAGTCTTTTAGGGAAAAATATATACACACACATATTAAAAATGAGGATTAACATTTAGAAAGAATCGATCAGATGCTCTGTGGAAAAGGTCCCATTGTCACTGCCTATACCAAACTGACCTCCAGTCGTGCAGATTTGTCAAAGCTTCATGGTGATACAACAATGGGAAGCCAGCAGACTGCGGAAAACACCAAATGATCCAAGAAATGAAATATAAGTTGATTCACTGCTTCATTATTGGACAGCATGCAGTTATTTCAGTCACTCTTTTTGCCACGTCTAACATTTAAAACTAAAAAAAAAAAAGGGCCCAGCAGAGGTGGACTTAAAGCCCCACCAGCCACCTCACTTGCCTCCATTTGGCAGGGACAGCCAATACCCAAGCCTGAAAGACCTGCCATCCACCAGCAGGCTTCCAGCCCCAGGCTTTGAGAAGGTCTGCATCTCCCAGGCTTCCGGAACACACTAGGAAACAAAGGGCCAGGCAGCTGATTTCAGAAAACGAGAACCTGGTGGCCCAGGTGAGGCAAGCATGATTCCAGCAGCCCCACCCCAATTCTCCTCCTACGAGCTATAAAAAAAAAATGAATGGCACCGCCCCCCCCCCCCAGGCTCAACACTGCTGATTGTGTTCCCCTACCCAGCCCCGCCCTCAGAGAAAAGCTATAAAAGGCAGTAAAATTTAAAACAAAAATCTTAAATAAACCCCTGGCCCTCCCATCACCTCCAGCATGCCAGCAGTCACGCCATGCTCGCTCGGAGAGGTCCCGATGGGAACGTTAAAGAGCGAACCGCGGGAAAACGCGAGAGAGGAAACGCAGCGGAGTGCAGCAGCATGTCACAGACGCTAAAGAGACTCCTCTCTCAGGACGCGCGACAAAAAACAAGCGCAGACAGACACGCGGTTCAAGCACTTCTAAGACGGGCGATTCTGCACCTCTGTGATTATGACTTCCGCATACAAATATCTTTAAAGGGCCTGCTAACCACATGAAGGGGTGTGTGTGTGCGTATGGGTATATGGTGCCGAGCTAGGTAAGAAAAAGTAAAAATAAAGAAAAGAAACAAAGAAGCGCTAGTAAATAGTTTTTCTGTGGACTCCCCATCTGTGCATGAAACAGTGTTTGTTGTGTGTGTGTGTGAGCATCAACAGTAACAGCGATATTTACAGAGCAGTTAAATGGCGAGGCCACGGCACAGCCTACGGCGTGTAGGCGGGCGGTGGCTGGAACTGGTTGGCGAGGTCGTAGTCGTTGGGGAAGGCCTCGCTGCTGTCCTCCATCTCCGAGAGCAGCTCCAGGGCCTGCTCCTCCTCCTCCGTGGGATAGTGCCGCAGCAGGTTGGCAGCCGTGGCCAGGATGGAGGCTCCGCCCGCTCCTGCCACCAGGTAGAAGCTGATGGCGAAGGTGACGTACACCAGGGAGCCGTGGTACTTCTTGTGCTGCTGCTGGAGGGACAGGATGAGCTCCGATGCCCAGTAGGAGAAGCCAATCACGGTGGCACATTGGAGCACTGCAAGGGACGAGGAAAGGCAGGTGGGCTCAATTCCATGATATAGCACCCTTCACAAGTCACCCCAAATGTCCCAGCGATACATAATCAGTTCATATACAATAAATGATTTGCGATACAGAAGAAAAAGGGGGAGAGAGAAAGAATGACAGAAGACACTGGCGGAGAGAAAAGAAAAAAATCCCCTGGGGCTTGACTGACTGCAAAGCCTCCCCTGGGCATGCTGGCATTATATAATACAAAGGCAAGGATCATGCTTTTATGAACGCAAACTGAAAACTGTCAATACCCACCAGTGAGCCAGTTCTCCCTGCAGGTTTCTGTATGCCGGAAGTCGGCAAGATCAGCTCACAAGGGGAAATATACTTCTATCGGAAATCTGACTGCTCGGCTTGTGAGTCTACATGCTACATGTGCATATGGGATGTTTTATTCATCACTGCAGGCTGAGTTTCACGTTCTCTCGGGGAGACAATTCCAACGAGACTTAAACCAACAACCGCCGGGCCACATGTCTGTGCTGAGTAAAGAGACTGTCGCAGTGCATATTTAATCTTAACTGCTTTAATGGTGGACCTGAAGATCACATGGTTAGTCTGACCAACTGCGTAGCGGCAAAATGGAATAAATGTATGGAATGCCTAGGGGTCCTCAAGGAGACCCTTTGGATGCCCCTAAAACATGCATTAAAAAGTACCGGACCATAAGGTAAAATTTTTTTTACTGTGGATGAATCCCTTTGAAAAATTATATGGATGATGGGGTAGGGGGGTCATTTTACACAGCTGCCGATTGTGAAGCACAACCTGCTGACACCTTGAAGCCCATGCCATATTCACACAGCCCTGTAATGACAGCAGCCCAGCCTGCCTGTCCCATACAGGAGTCCCACACAGGAGGAGCAAGCAGACATTCCCCGTACCGGTCAGGATGTGTGCAAACGCATAGCGGCGGGTGATCTTCAGCGCTGGGTGCTTGGGCCCAAAGACATCCAGCAGGAAGGCAGTCAGGCTGCATAGGATGCCCAGGAAACAGAAGGCAGCGATGACCCGCAGGAGGAGGACAGTCTGGTGGTTCACACAGAAGTCTGAAGAAGAGGAGTGAGACAGTCACATGAGGGCGGAAGAATTAGCATGTGACAACAGCTAATGTGGGACTTGCCCCAGCCTTGTGGTTCCCTCTGCACTTGGCTTAAAAAACCTGGCACCCAGAGATGAGAGCTGTACAGCCAAACGTCGTAACAACCAGACGGAGAGTCATTGAAAGGAAGAGTACAACAGACATAAAGCTTCCAGTGTCTGCTAAATGAGAACATATTGGCATACAAGAGCAACTGATCTTGATGGATCAGTGCACTTACAGTGCCGTCTATTCATACAGGCACATCAGACCGGATCGGGGCGACAGGTATCACTGCTCTGCTGATGCTGATTTTACATTATGAACACAAGGTACCGTGCTGTGCTGTGAGCGTTAACTAAGACACACAGGCATTGTGCACCGTTACCGCCTCCTGCAGGCGGCCAGCATCTCTCACATGTATGGGCTCCTGCTTGCATATAAACATATATATTTGACATAGCGTGGGGTTTACTACAGACGGCCTGATGCATTACTGGTCGTTCACTGCAGCAGCTCTAATTCACCGTCACAAGACAACATACACCTACAGAGCCACTGATCCCGAACCCCGACAGCAGGTAATAGGGAACGACATGCACCTTACCTTCCAGAAGCTTCGGGTCCACGTATCCAAGCACGTCGGCCACCCCAAGCTCCTGCCGGGGACACGTTCCCCCGTGGACGCGGAGCCAGGCGGGCTCGGCTAGCGCCGTGCACAGCGCCGTGATGGACAGGGCTCCGGGCAGCGCCGACACCAGGCTGCGCTCCGGCTGCTTGGGCAGCGCCGTACCTCCCGGGCCACGCCTGCGCCGAGTCCCGGGGAGAGCGCTTCCCGGTGGGGCGTACATCCTTCCCGAAGCCCCCTACAGCCCTGTCAGCCTCCTTTCAGAAGACCGAATCTGTAACGCCCCTATGTACAGTCAGTACAGGGCGTAATTAGTAATTAGCAATTACTCTAAGGGCTCGCGGTCTAACGGATTTAAAAGCCGGTGTATCCTTTAGCCAGAACCCGGACACGGGCCCAAACAGCGCCGGAGAGCAAGCCGGAACACCAGCTGTCATTTAACACAACACAATATATACTTGCGCCGTAACGACCCTAGCTAAGTTCACAATGACAGCGGATATGTTCTTTAAAAATGTCTTTGTTAAATTAAGATTTAGTAACTAATGTTACAAATACTACCAGCTAAAACAAAACACAAAAGGCAAATTCCGTTTCCTTCCTGTTCTCGGCAAGTGACGCAGCCCGTCTCACGCACGCGAGTGCGTCACGGTTACATACGTTTTGAAAGGCATCTTGGGAGATTGAGTTTTTATTAAAAGATTAGAACGGCTTATAACAAATAATTTTTATTACAAAAAAAATATATATGAAACTATAACAATGTACACATGATATGCCTTTTGAAAATAATAATTACATGGACATACGTATACAAATATGTATTGTATGTTTGTCCCATAATGCAATTCGCAAAGTTGTCTGCTAACCAGTAACCGGAAGTCGTCACCTGCAGTGTGACAGGTTTTTAAAAAGTCTGTAGCTGGACTTTATCAAGCTACATCGGAGGAGTTCTGCTGCCCATCTGCTGCCCTTAGGCGTCGCGGCAGGCCGAGTTGTGTGTGTGTCTGCCCGCCCTGACATTGCCTTTCGTGAGCATGAAGGACGCCTTGCAGTTGCTGTGTCGGTTCAGCGCCCACCCCGATTCGCGCTGCTGGTACTTAGCGTGGAGCCCGAACGGCAGCTTGCTGGCCTCGTGTGGCGGGGATCGGGCCATTCGGATATGGGGCAGGGAAGGTAAGGGCTTTACCAGCTGCTATGTGACCGCCCGCCCGCCCATACGATTATCTCCTGCACAGCGTCTGCGAGCTTGCTGACTTCTAGCGTGACCGTTTTAAACGTCTATTGCAGGTACTACTTTACTACCAGTGGTTTTAATGGATTTTAAAGATTATGTAACGGATACATTTGGTCCGTGCAGGCATGCATACGGTCTGTGGGTGAATAGTGTGGGAAATAAGTATTGAATGCGTCATTTTCTTTTTCAGTAAATATATTTCCAATGAGGGTCTTCACATGACATCCACAAATATAAAGAATTCACAATATTAAAGTCCATAAATAAAGTTATGTGGAATGACATAGGAAAAAAGTACCGAACAGACTAACTGTGGAGAAGCCTTTGTTTATAATGACAGCTTCAAGACACTTTCTGTATGATGAAACAAATCGCCTGCAGTGTTTAGGTGTGATTTTTCACTAATCTTTCTAAGCAGATTGTCTTTAAATCTAAAATTACAGGAGGCCTTCTTGTGAACCCTGATCTTTAGTTCCTTCCAAGTCAGGTGATTGGCTGGGCTATTCTAACAACTTGATTTTCTTTCTGTGAAACCAGCTGAGAGTTTCTTTATGTCCTGTATGTTTTGGATCGTTGTCCTGCTGGAAGATCCACCCACATCTCATCCTCACCATCTTGGTGGATGGCAGCAGATTCATTTCAAGAATCTCTCTGTACATGGCCCTATTCGTCGTACCTTCAGTTATGTTTTGAGTTAATGCCAACATCTGGTGAAAATTTCCTGTTAATAGCTTCACTGGAAATGTATTTACTGAAAAAAACTGATGACATGTTCAGTACTCATTTCCCCCTGTCATATGTCTGAGAAGATAACGACGTTGACAGAAGGGACAGAAATATATTGACATTATAAGCAAGTTTTGCAGACCATAACAACTCTTCCCCAAAAAGGTCTGCATTCAGCTAACCAGTGAACTATAGGAAAGCTTTCAATTATAGATAGTGTACCTCTTACTGAATTTTTAATGAAACATCTTAAATTAAAAACATTTTCACCCGTAAACACAGGGCAGTTTGGAGTAAAATGAGCAATGCTTTTTTACTGCTTAGGTCACTCATTGCCCCTTTACAGGTTTGTTTGGTAACTGCGACAGCGATGTTGTTTTGAATGGCATACAGAGTGATTACGCCTCATGCTGGTTTGCTCCTTCCCTCTGTGTGCTGCCATGGCAGGGGACTCCTGGGCATGTAAGACCGTTCTACAGGATGGACACCAGCGCACAGTCAGGAAGGTCTCCTGGTCCCCCTGCGGGAACTATCTGGCTTCTGCCAGCTTTGACGCCACAGCCTGTATCTGGAGAAGAAAAGAGGATGACTTTGAGGTACAGAAGGAAGAGTCTAGCCAGAGATCACTGCTCATTTTCTACAGGGATCGACCTCAGCTTCTGGTTATTCTATTGTTTTTACGCTCCTGGCTGATAATTTCGTTTTCCTGCTGTGATCGTCTTCCTACCCCAGCCTGCCCTCGTGTCATCCTCTGTTCCATTTACATTTGCTCTTATTTAAATACCACATCCTTTTATTCAAAGCCACCTACAAATCAGGCAGATGGCATATTACAAACATATAAATGCAGCTAGGCTGAGCTGCCAGTGAATGCCCAGGAACAAGTGCAAGCAGAATTGGAGCCGGAGCTACATCTTCTGCCTTGGTCTCTCCCCCCTCTCCCTCTGTGTGCCCTCTCCCCTCTCTCCCTCTGTGTGCCCTCTCCCCTCTCTCCCTCAGTGTGCCCTCTCCCCTCTCTCCCTCTGTGTGCCCTCTCCCCCCCCTCCCTCTGTGTGCCCTCTCCCCCCTCTCCCTCTGTGTGCACTCTCCCCCCTCTCCCTCTATGTGCCCTCTCCCCTCTTCCTCTGACTTATCTGTATCCCCCCAGTTAGTCACAACTTTGGAGGGCCACGAGAATGAGGTGAAGTGTGTCGCCTGGGCCCCATCGGGCAACATACTGGCCACCTGCAGCCGGGACAAGAGCGTGTGGGTTTGGGAAGGTGAGGTGCCCTCTCCGACACCCTGCACTTTTGTTCCCGGTAACAGAAGTGAGCAACGTCCCTTTAAGGGTCCTGCAGCCGCATGGTCTCCCTGACGCTCTTTCACTGTCTCTCTCTCTCAGTGGATGAGGAGGACGAGTACGACTGTGTCAGCGTGGTCAATGCTCACACTCAGGACGTGAAGCATGTGACCTGGCATCCCACCAGGGAGGTGCGTCTCCCTGTCCCCACCTCATCACATCTTTGTTATTCCTAGCATGCTTAGTACCAAAAGTACAGTGCTGTTGGGTTTTGGTTTTCCACTGGCGTTTTGCACTGAATTTGAAAAATGCCTGTAGTATATTATAGGGCTGGATTGCATGCAATTCTGACACTGTTAGTCATTTCACTATTTTACTCTCTCTCTTGTATAGTATAGTCTCGTAGTATACTATACAAAATACTTTATTTCGTATCCCTGGCATCCTGTTCTTCTCACCAGATCGCAATCTAACCTTGTGTCTTTCATTTGTCCGCCCATCCATTATTATTACTTTTTTTTTCTTTGTTTATTGTCATTTTCTGAGCTGGCAGCTTTTTCCAAAAAAGTGCCCAGTTGGTTTAGCACTAGGAACTGGAACTTTTAGTAAGTCACTGGAAAAGGGAAAGTACCGTAAATGTGGTTCCAGCTGTGGATTATAGGTGTCGCTGTTGTACTGCGTTGTACTCTGTCCTCTGGATCATACCCCCTCCCCCCCCCCAGCTCCTGGCATCAGCCAGCTACGACGACACGGTGCGGCTGTATCATGAGGAGGACGACGACTGGGTGTGCAAAGCCACGCTCGAGGGACACACGTCCACCGTGTGGAGCCTGGCCTTCGACCCCACTGGACAGCGACTGGCATCTTGCAGCGATGACCGGACTGTGAAGATCTGGAGGGAAAACCAGCCTGGAGACGAACACAGTGGTCAGAGGGGCCGGGGGGAAAACAGTCAATCTCCATTTCATTCAGTTTGTTTATATCTGGCTGTTAAAGAGAAAACGTGCACTTGAAGATATTGGAGAGGTAGTGGTGGATGCTTCTGACATAGGGTTTCTAGGTAACTGTTACCTAGGGGACAGGTGTGCGATATGCAGGAATGTGCTGTGTCTCGGCAGGGACGGGGAGCAGCGGGTCCGATCCCGCCTGGAAGTGTATCTGCACTTTGTCTGGGTTCCACAGCCGGACCGTGTACGACGTCTCCTGGTGAGCAAACACTGCTGGCACTTCATCCATCCATGAGATTCATACATTTCAGCAGCTGTTCAGTTACTCCAGTTTGGTTCATGTGGAAGTGTCAGGAGCCTAATGAAAACGCATCCATTAATAGTAGGATAATTTACTGGGGAAATTAGCAGTAACCTTCTTGACTGTATACATTAGGGGTGGGAATCCAAACCCCCAAATTCCAATTTAGATCCGGTTTTAATTGTTGCGATGCATCGGAATTGCGCACCTCCAACATTATCGATTCTTCTAACGATTCCTCCGGACTTTCCGGCGTAGCTCTATGCGACTTGAATTCTATGTCATGAAGTGGAAGAAGTGGCCCAAGGCGTGGTTGCGTTTTGGTAGGAAATACGACTTCTGTGCAGTTTGTAACCAGTGCAAAGCCGTTTGTATCTTGTGTTCTCAGATCTGGTCTGATGTATAGCAGGAAGGACCCTTGAGTGAATATTTGGCTTTGTCACCCCCTCAAGGTGCCGACTGACGGGTGCGCTGGCCACTGCCTGTGGAGATGACTGTGTCCGTGTGTTCAGGGAGGATATGACCTCTGACCCCCAGCAGCCCACCTTCTTCCTGTCTTCCCATGTGCCCAAAGCCCACAGCCAGGATGTCAACTGTGTCACTTGGCATCCCAAAGAGGCAGGGCTGCTGGCCTCTTGCAGCGATGATGGCGATATTGCCATCTGGAACTACCAATCAGAGGCTTGATACTGGGATTAGCCAATGAGACACAGACTAACTATGAATAATCCATTTTCCTGTTGACTGAAAAATTAGATTTCATTGAACGGCGAGCTGACGGCAAGTAAAAAAAAAAAAAAAAAAAAACCCATGCTCACTTTATCTACTGAAAATTTTGTTCGGCGCCAGGCATTAAGTAAATTTAACTGACACAACTAAGATGACAATTTCTTTTAAGGCAGGGTGCCCTGCAGTTAACAGCAAAGAAACAAAGTATCTCCATTCCAAAGAAGATTTTTTGTAGCTCCCCTGAATGGCAATCTTCTACCCCACTGGTTATGATGGGAGCTCTGGTCCGCGTGCAGAGTGCGCGATGACCTCAGAGGTGATGACCTTGTGCACCTCTGCATTAGGCCCACTGGCCAGTCAGCCAGTATGTTCATGACAGCTTTCCTGTCCTCTTCTGCAGCATTGAGCAGTCTGTTCACTAACAGGCGGCTTAGCCTTTGAGGTGAGAATAGCTGCACCACATGGAAATATAAATGCAATCAGAATAAGTACAGATACGGCCTTGCCGTTGGCAGAGACCACTCTTCCTAAATCATTTTCCCCCTATGCCCATAGGCAATCGGGCACGTCAATTAGCCAGCAGGGAAATGCCTTCTCCCGACGCTCCTGACTTCTGCTACCTGGCAAACCAGTTTTTTCTAGACGTGTCTGCACTGACTCCTTGTTTTCCCCAAATTTTCTCCCAGTCAGTTCTGCTATTGCACTTCTAGACCCATGGCTCTAGATCTTTCCACTCTACCTGACCCTTCTTCCCATATGATATGTGAGGAGTTGTTTCTTCCTCGTACCATTTCTGTTGATTGACGTGTTATCTGAAACGGAAAGCAGTGAGTTCAATGGTCTCGCATGATTTTCCAGCGTCCTTGAACCATTTAGCCTTCTCCCTCTCCGAAGATGTGTGCTGTGCAATGCACTCAATCATGTTGTTCTTGTCCCCCTGGAACACAATCTCTCAGGATAGTGTTGTCAGCCAGTCAATGGGCATTGAGGTTGAGGTACAACAAATTCAATGTCTCTCAGGTCCCAGCAAATCCATCTTCCCCCACATTTCCACAGACACTTTCATGCTGAGGCAGATAGTGACTCCGTCTGCCAAAGCGTGCAGGAGGCAGGGTGCGATGACCACAGTGCTCCCTGCTGACAGACACACAAGGCCTGCTTTTAATGCTTTCTTGCCCTTAACAATCTTGTTTTTTATTTGAATTAAAAAGTAGTTAAAAAAAGAAGCCTAATGTTTTTGATATGGGGATGATGGGGTGGTATGTGACTGTGGGCTAAGCCTTAGTGGTTAGAATGTGAACGGTTCAAGATATGGCTTTGGCAGAACAGCCACATGTCCATGACCCCTTGAGCATGACCCTTAACCCCCAGCTCCAGGGGCAGTGCACACTGGCTGACCCTGCACTGTGACCCCCAAGCTTGCTCTTACCTGTGTATGTGTCTGCATGTCTCATGGACAGCAAGATAGGTTACTTTTTCACCATAGTGGTGCCGACTGGAACCTCCATGATATAGTTTGCCAAGGCCGTCTTCATTCTAATGATCAATCAAGACCATTGGGGCATCTTAACTACTTTTCCTTCCAAGTTATAGAACTTTTTCATGACCAAAAATGACCTCACTTGTACAGCTGTGAATTGGAGTTCTTACTGTTATACTTTCTTCAATTAATTTGTTTTTGTACAAGTGTTCTTATAGTGCAGCGGTACTTTGCCATGGAGAAATTAGTTTTGCATATCCTATCTTGCTTTCCATGGCCTTCTGGACATAGGCACACGTCACCCCCAGACAGATTAAGACCAGTGATCAGTGTCAAACACCTACTGGAACACCATGCATCCATTTCTGTAATTGCTTGTTCTGCTCATGATCACAGAGGATCTGGAGCCTATGGGCACAAGGCAGGGAACAACCTATTGCAGGGCACACTCACAAACGGCAACTCCAATTAGCCTCAGCATGCCTTTGGACCGTGGGGGGAAACCGGAGTACCCAGAAGAAACCCCACATCAACACAGGGAGAACATGCACACACATGAAAATCAGAACCCCAAAACCAAACCTTTTCTCCATAGACTGGGCCAGTAAAGAAAAATCAGAACCACACATTTCATTTTACAACTTTATTTCCAAAAATCCTGTACAAAATCACGCCATCTGCATTTTCCTGCCCAAAACTAAATGAATGAACAAAGTAAATTAGCATGTTGCAGTTATTTTTTACTACAAACAGATATTACCACAATGTAAATATGCTTCAGACAGTTCCAATTACTCTCCATCAAGCACTTTGCAGAAACAATTCTTGGTACTGAATCATGACATAAAAACGAGGTTCTCCAGAGGAGAGGGTGGGGAGACACTAATCCCATCTGGCTAAAAGACGGCGGCTTTATTCGGAAAGACACTGGACACTAATCTTATCGAATGCAAATACAAGCAGGAATACGGTAAATACTGGGGGAGGGGGTGGGACTTAGTCTGAGTCGCTGTCCCCGTCGCTGTCGGCCTCCTTCACATCCACGCTGAACTTGTACTCCTGGTCACAGCCCATGTAAGCGTCACTCATGAAGTACAGTGTGTAGTTATGAACACCCGTTGCTGGGGCAACAAAGTCCAGTTTCACCTGTAAGGGTGCAGGGGGGCAAGACATGAGTGCCACATCTGGCAAACAGGCAAACCAGCACCATGACGGACCACCTGCAAAGCAGCCATTACCTAGCTAATATACAAAGACTAGTCATTTTGCATGTTGCAGCTGCTATGTGCCTCTACATAGCACTATACTCACTATACTCAGTGTATAGCACTATATTGGTATACACATGATTGTTTTTTTTTTTTAAAGACTTTTCACACATAGAAATAGTTTTATTTTCATTCATATTTTTTTCTTAAATTTATGTTCTTTGGGAGTTTATGCACCAACATTGCCAGCCACATTCCTAGTACACGCAGGTGTACCTGAATTCTGATTCACAGGACACCACCATGGTACTTAAGGCAGAACAGATCTACCATGTGAACATGCTGCAGTTGCTGCAAACCACGGCACCCTGATGGGAGACTGACCTTAGCCTTCTGCTGGAGCGTGAGCCTCTTGATGGAGATCAAGCTGTTGGACTTGGGGTCTCCAATCACCACCCACCAGCCTTCTTCACGTTTCTGTGGGAACACAAAACCTGCAATGTCAGATGCCAATCCCTGGTCACATCGCTTCACAGGCTCCTCTGTGTGCACCCCCTCTTTGTATTAGAGACTCTCAAAGAGCGCACGCCTCATCAATGACGACAATATGTACGAGCAAACACACACACAAACTCAAAACCTAGCAAAAAGAAGCACAGCCCAGTCTCACCCAGTGATAAAAGTGGTTGGTGAACCTTAACTTAACAACCGTATTTTCGCGACTATAAGGCGCATATAAACGTCTTTTTTTTTCCTCAAAATGTGCGGCGCGCCCTATGTGTGT
>JAODKM010000039.1:5018646-5046302 GCA_026780845.1 Petrocephalus sullivani
GAGGATATGTACCGGTATATAAAACCCGCGCCCTATAATCCGGTGCGCCTTATGTGTGTGTTAAATACAGTAATGGCACACATAACTGAGACTGCGCCTTTTAGTACGGTGCGCCTTATGGTCGTGAAAATACGGTATATCTAATTCCTAAAGAGGTTCTGGAAATGAAATTCCATACAGTCTTTGAAAGGTCAGATGGTTAACGAACAAAGAAACCGGGTCAATCTGGGCCGCTGTAGTCCATTTGGCAGCAGTACCTGAGGGAAGAGCGGCGCTATGACGGGCCCGATCACCTCCTCCTCTCTCTCCAGCTGAACCTGCACCAGAACTGGACCTCCACTGCGGACAGAAGGCAGACCAGGTCATGAGTGATGAATAAAGCCGTGTGAGGATGTCGCCGACGCCGTGCCCCAGAAGCACACACCTCTTGATGCTCTCCTTATCCGCCACCTCGTAGGACAGCTCGATGTTGGGGTAGCGGTTGCAGAATCTCGCCACGTCTGCCATCTGGGAGTCGGAAAGTTGCAGCAGCACGCTCCGCTCGTCATCCTCCATCTCCATGATGTCGAAGATGCTCTCCACCCCCTGAGAGAGAGCGCTAGTTAGCATCCACTAGCACCCCCACCACCTGTTGTTAACTGCCAGTGCTAATGCCCAGCTAAAATCGACAGCCTGTCCCTCTGCGGGCAGGGGAGGGTGCCTCGGAGCGCAGCCCCTGCCTCACCTTATCTGTACAGCGCTTGATGTGGTCACAGGTGAAGTGGGGCAGCTGCTTCAGGTAGGAGTCCTTGGACCACATAGCCTGGGTGACCATCTGAGCCAGCTCCATGGCCGCCAAAGCTGGGCTGAGCCAGCCGTTGCTGGAGAGGACATCCACGCACGCCTGGATCAGACGTACCGCCTGCATGGAGACCAAGGCGTCAAGGATGAACAATTAAGAAGCCTAACAGGTAAGATCAGGGGAGATCAGATATTTACAAAGCTCACAAAATCTGGAGCCAACTTGAATTCAAACAAGCCCACTTCAAACTTTGTTGCTTATTCGTTTCCAAGCTAGCTTCCATTCAAGATTACATTATGAATGTATGCCAACATTAAATGTCTTCCCTGGTATTCACTATATTCTGTATACTTGGACAGTGGCAACTTTAAGATGAATCATGCACCTTTAAAATGGTGCAACCATCAGACTAAGGGTCACTATCACTTATAGCTGGGGACATGCATCAGGTGGTCTGCAAAAGTCTGACTTTCTTCTGGAGAACCCTAGGACTCCTTAACCACTCAAGAGCGGTACAGATGGCAACATGGCTGTGACCAAAGTGCTGTCAGGCCAGGGAGCATGCTGGGATACATGTGGCGGCCCCCTCAGCGTCTCCGTACCTTGCTGAGGATCTCCTCGGTGTCAGACTGCAGCTCAGCACTCAGCTGCATGCGGGAGAGGTGGGCCTGCAGTAGCAGGTTGGTTTTCACGTGCGGGTCGTTGAACTTGGGATTGTTCAGCTTGTGGGGCACCTTCTGGGCCAGCTGGGAGAAGAAGAGGGGTCACCCATTAGGACCTGCAGCCCATCGATGTCTGACCGGTGAATGTCACGCTGATAGCGAGCCTTCCTTACCTGCCGGAGCAGTGTGTCCTCGTGATGCCTGATGGGAATGTTCTTATACTCGGCAGCATTGGAGATGATCTCAATGAGGCCTCTGATCTTTGTCTTGGCATTGAGCGACATGCTGAACAGTTCTGAGAGAGACATTCAGGATTAGGATACCATTCCTGTAATCGGAAGGTTGATGGTTTGAATCCCAGTCGATAAAGATTTCACTGTTGGGACCTTGAGCAAGGCTCTGCACCTCAACTGTTCCAGGGACTGACTGACCGACCCTGCATTCTCAATTTTATGTTGCTCTGGATAAAAGTCTCTGCCAAGTAAATGTAGCGATTGAGGTCTCACCAATGGTGGTGTAGTTGATGTAGTAGTAAGCAGCAATCATGCCCAGGTTGAGTGGAGCCACATCCATCTCGTCCTCAATGCTGATGCACTTAGACTGCTCCAGGTCGTGCAGCGTGTTCTCCACCAGCTCGGACAGGTGGTCCGAAAGGTGACGGTGAGACATGCCTGCAAGGGGAGGAACCCGAACAGCAGTGAAAGGGTGACAACACACACACACACACACACACACACACACAAGGCTCTTGGGAGCGGTACATGGGATCAAGGCCCTTCCTCACCTTGCAGGTTGTAATAGTTTGGGTTCTGCGTCATGCGCCGGTACAGGAAGGTCCAGGTCAGGTAGTCCACCGCATCCTGCTTGTTCTCCACCGTCTTGGTGACGATCTCAGCGTTAAAGTGATCATGCAGGCAGTGGTCCAGGTGGGACTCCACTGGAAGCGGCTCGTACAGGAACTTCTTGAAAAAATCCTGCGGCCAAGAAGGAGAATCAGCACAGGAAACTGACCCAGGTAAATGGGAAGCTAGCGATATGCCAAGTCAGATTTGTCAGCCATGCAGATATGTTCGTCACCTTCTTGGAGCCCTGGCACATGATAACGCACCGACCCTCATCGTCCAGCAGGGGCCGGTTGGCCTTCCCTACCATCTGCAGCACATCATAGATGGGATAGTCCACATACCTGGGAGTGGTTGCAAACACGGTTTAAGAAAAAGGACAAGGAATCAGACCCTCCTCACTCCGAAACACTTGGGAGAGTATCCAATTCCACACAAGCAAGATAACCAAAAACACCTCTAACCAGCACAGAATTCTCTGATTTGTATCTTGGCCGCTACCCTTCCAGGTCTCACATTCCCCAGCTTCTCGGAATATCTTTGTTAAAATGATTAATCTGCTGTAGGTGATTAAATATCTAGGCTCATGCTGAGACTGAAAATAATGACCCTGATTTTATAACTAGATCTGCAAGCACATTTTGTCCCAATTATGTAAAATGTTCAGAGTGTTTGTAAAGAAGAGCGAGAGCTGGTGAGCGACAATGCGGCTGCATCCCCGCCGACACTCACGCGTGGATCTTGCCGTTGTAGTACTGCGTATCCATGACAATGACCAGGTGGGCGGAGATGTTGGTTCCCCAGCAGAGGGAGCGTGAAGCAACGACCACCTGCACAGCACCTAAAGGAAAGAAAGGAGTTCATTTAGCGTCCAGGAGAAACAGAAAGGTGGCCATATGAGTCAAAAGCACTGGGCTCTATTTTATGGTGTTAATTGTAGAAGCCAATTAAATGGATTTAAAATCCATTTAAAAAGTCCTTTGGTGACTGGCCACCCCTCCTCCCTCATTCCCATTTAGGCCCGTCTCCCCACCAGAGCTGAACAGCTGCTCCACGATCCGGCGCTCGGTGACGGAGAGCCCCTCGTGCAGGTACCCCACGCCGTTGGCCAGTGTCTCCTTCAGAGTGTTGTCAGTCAGCTTCTCCAGGAAGGGAGCCAGGTCCTTCTCTGTGCAGTGGAGGAACCTGTAGGGGCATTTTACTGGGGTTACACCAGGCACCCACACATTGCACATTTGAAAGAACCTTCGAAATGAGACACCGTTGTCACGCTGCCGCGATGCATTCGGTCAGCCCTTGATTTTAGGCACTGTGGGCAGGATTGCAGGGCACTGGGTCACCCCACTTCCCATTGGTCACTTAACCAGTTCCTTCAACATCCAACCTCCCAAGGGTTTTGAAGCCTCATTTTCATACAGTTCCTTGAGGAATTCCACCCTCAAATTAAAGCTCTGCTCCATACTACTGTGAATGTTAAATATTTAATAAATTACTATGTTGACTTCGCGGTCATGTGACACCCGTATCCTCACACACAGTGAGGGGGGCGGGCAGAGCACACGGTGACACGTCACCCACCTCTGAGCAACAACGTCGGCGGCGCAGAAGGTGAGGATGTCGATGGCGGTGAGGCGCGTCTGTCGGCGCGACGGCACGAACACCAGCACGGGCTTGGTGGGGGAGTGCCGGATGATGGAGTGGTATACGGGCTTCGCCATGGACAGCAACCGCGTCTGGGTGTGGCTCACATTAAAGCCCTGTAGGGGGTGGGATCAAGTCCAGGACGAGAGGTCATTGCTAGAAATAAAGCAAGTTATGGGAATCAAGCCTGTACTGGTGATACAGGCCACCCCGCAGTACTGCCGCCCTACCTGGATGTGCAGCTCAAGGGGCACGGGCCGCACGTTGGGGTGGAAGTTGAAAGTGGCTGTGGTGCTGCAGCCCAGCCAATGTGCCACATCCTTGGCGTTGGAGAGCGAGGAGCTGAGGGCCACAATGCGGATGGGCCTCTCAATCTGGGAGGAGATGTAGCGCATCCTGGAGCAGATGACCTCCAGCACGGGCTGTGGATATCGGACATGGTGGCAGGTGGGAGATTAGTTTCAGAAGCACCGACCCCAGGGAGAGGGCAAGTGGCGAGCACGAGTCAAACATACCCCGTTCTCACCACCAATGAGGTGGGTCTCGTCCACGATGAAGAGGCTGACGTTCTGTACGTTCTTGCGCTGTTTCCAACGCCGGGACAGGATGTCCCACTTGTCAGGCGTGCTGACGATGATGTCACCCTTGCCCAGCAGCTTCAAGTCCGTGCTGGTCTCCCCTGTTAGCAAGACCACCTTCTTGTTCAGGGTGTCCTGGAACTTCTGGTGCCAGTCCACGAACACCTGAAGGCGACGGGATGAAGAGG
This sequence comes from Petrocephalus sullivani, assembly GCA_026780845.1. NCBI lineage: Eukaryota > Metazoa > Chordata > Actinopteri > Osteoglossiformes > Mormyridae > Petrocephalus > Petrocephalus sullivani. The sequence goes on from JAODKM010000039.1 coordinate 5,023,339, forward strand.
CTCTCACAGTCAGGTCACCGCTAACCCGATCGCTACACTACAGCAGCACTAAACATTAGCATGGGTACACTAACCCGATCACAATGCCAGCACTAAACATTAGCATGGGTACGCTAACCCAATCACAATGCCACCACTAAACATTAGCATGGGTACGCTAACACGATCGCAATGCCAGCACTAAACATTAGCATAGGTACAGTAACCCGATCGCAATGCCAGCACTAAATATTAGCATGGGTACGCTAACCTGATCGCAATGCCAGCACTAAACATTAGCATGGGTACGCTAACCCGATCGCAATGCCAGCACTAAACATTAGCATAGGTACAGTAACCCAATCGTAATGCCAGCACTAAACATTAGCATGGGTACAGTAACCCAATAGCTATGCCAGCACTAAACATCAGCATGGGTACCCTGAACGATCATATTTTTTGTCTCTTCAGCTTTTCTAGGCACTAACTTGGGGAATAACCAACACCCTCAATACCTGCTCGGCCAGCGCCTCCATTGGGGTGATATAGACGCAGCGGCCCTCGGCATTGTGCAGCAGCATCCTCAGAATGGCAAACTCAGCACAGATAGTCTTCCCGCTGCCCGTGGGAGCTCCCACAAACACGTTATCATCGCTGTTGTACACAGCGTTGAACACTAGGGGGAGACAGATACAACTGCACTCAGACCTCAGGTCATGTTTTACCAATTCCAGTTCCCCAAAGGGGTGGGGTAACGAGCACAGAATTACATACAAGCAGGACTCAAGGACAGGTTCGAGCACAGTGATTTTTTTTTACTAAAACCTTGAATTATGCAAAATAAATATAACAGGCCTAATGGGAAAAAGGCAAGGAAGTACTCATTCAAGGGGAGCTCAAACAGACCTTGAGTTTGGATGGGGTTAAAGAAGGGGAACTTGTCCTGGTACAAGCTCTCGAAGGCTGAGTTTCGAAGGGCAGAGACAGGGAGGGGCTGCAGGTCCAGCAGCTCAGTGGGCGGCGGGTACTTCTCGGGCAGGATCAGGTGACGGAACGACACAGGCAGCTGGGTCTCACAGGCTGGGGGAGGAACCAGGTCTCCATGATTAAAACATCATCACAACCCTGACAATTCACAATGTGCTTGGGGGGTGGGCTCACTCACAGAGCCAGCGGTCCGACGACACGCGGATGAAGTACTGTGGGGGCAGGGGCTCGAAGACAGGCACAAAGAAGGTAACCAGGTGCTCGTCCTGGGCGTACTTGGACTTCAGCAGGAAATACTCGTGGTGAAGAATCACTTCACTGTCCACATCTTCCACAAGAATCCAGAAGGCCTCAGAGGAGCCATGCACCTGTAGAGGGAGCCGGTGAGTCTTGGCCACACATCAGGGACCTCACATTCGTAGACCTCCCAGACTGGGTGGTTAACAGCCTGTGACCATTAGTGCTAGATTACAGCCATAAATAACACAACTGACCTTGTCGTCCCATTGGAAGTCAGGTGTGATGGTGAGCTCCACCTTCAGCGTTGACCGTGTGATGGGCTGCAGATGGACCGCCAGGTCCAGCTTGGGGAACTGGTGCACATACTTGTGGATGGTCTTCCCCATCTTTGGCATGCGAATTAATTCACCTGTCGGGTGGAAAGTACGATTCAGCAGCCAGTTAACTATTTTAAAATCGACATGACTGCCCTCACCCTCCAAGCTTGGAAGTCAAAGCTGCACGCTCACCAATTTCATTATGGTTGAGGTCATATAGGCGCTCAAAGGGGAAGTTCTTCTTCTCTATCTTCTTGATGACCTCTTCTGGAAGCTTCCGGAACTGACGCAGTGGAGACATGGACAGCCACCTACAGGGATAGAAACCAAAGGGTTTAACAAAGTCTGAGGGCTGAAAGAAACCCTGAGTAAGTCCATATCTTGAAGTTATTACACTTGAACAATGCCATAAAGTTATTAAGTCCACAATCACAAAGGACTGACTGCATGAATGGGTGGTGGTTTCATACACCCAACACCCAGAAAACTACTTACATTCTCTTATCAATCATCTTGCAGAGGTTCATGGTCTTGTCAGTGAGTTGAGCCCAACCCCTGGCCAGAACAATCTCAAAAATGGCTCTCATAAGCCGGCCAGCGCTCTGAGGAATAATGTTTGAGTCAGAATCATTATGAATGGACCCAGGTACAGGCGTCAGCAGACAAGAGGGGAAAGAAGCCAACCTGGGTGACGTAGACCATGTCAGCCATCAAGGCGAAGCCTTCCAGCTTCAGCTGAGAGATGTAGGCCTGCAGCAACACGTTGATCTGAAACCCAGAGTCATCCAAAAAGCATAAGAAACAGCTCTGAGACATGCTACGTGGCATCCTTAGACCACCATGGACATCTTAGCAAAACAAGAGAGGCAGCGGACCTTAGCACTGGGCTCCTCGATGCTCTCCTTCACAGGTATGGGAACTCGCTCAAGCAGCTTCTGAAGCTCCAGCTTTTCCTCCTGTGCACCATAACAAACAGCCAATAGGGATGCAAGCAATCAGTGCCTTGGAAGACCAAACATTCAGCAAATTTCCAGGAAGGGCTGTTCCCAAAATTAAAGATCAGTTTAGCTTGTTACTAATTTTGGATCTTTAGCAGTAATATAATTACAAAATAAGATCTACTGACAAAGATAACTACATGAGACAGATCAGTATTTATACTTAAAAAGAGCCGCAATTAAGCATTATTCCCACGACTAAACGGGATCCAACAGCAGCTCCGTGCGATTGTGGTCTTCCCGGGCGCCGCCGGTGGGCCTACCTCTCGGACCGTGATGTTCCTGAACTCGGAGGACAGGGAGAAGACGCGGAAGAGCTCGATCTCGCTCAGCGTGGGCTTCAGCAGTTGGTTGTAGGTGTGTATGGAGTCGTGCGTGACGTAGAAGTGGCTGGCGATGCGCCCAAGGTCCGTCACCTACCAGAGGAAGGAAGGGACCGTGTGTCAGAGGAATGAGGGAAGAGGCACAACCGGGGGCACCAGTCCCTACATGTGCCAGACCTCCAAGCCCACCTTCCCCTTAGCATGGGTGAACAGGATCATCTAGCAGCTACTTCTGCAGTAAGATACACTATTACAGGCCACTCAGGTTTTACAAGGAGCCCCAGACTAAGGTGTTTCATAAGGAGCAGACTGAATATTCACAGTGGCAAGAACTTAAGTGGCTTCTCCTAATAGCACCACCTGCAGTCTATAAAGAAAGGTACCCATTTAGTGGCGAGCATAAGTCAGCTTAGCACAACAAGCACTGGCGAATTCAGGAAGCAGAGACGGGTAGAAACCTTGAAATGGATATAGATGAGGATCAGGGATATCACACATGGAGTAAGAATGTCACTTCCTGCATCTCCCCCCTAGGGGGCGCACCTGAAAGCTGCCGGTCCTCTTGTCGTATTTGACGAGGCTGTTCTTGTCCAGCAGGCTGGCGGCCGTGTGGACCAGGTCGAGGCGGCGCCGCTCCAGCAGGGGGTCTGAGGCGCGGTCGTCATGGGAGACGCCGTAGAGGGTGGGATTCCGGAGCATGCGCACATACAGGTAGGTGTAGCCCAGCCAGTTCACGGCATCCTGGGGATGAAGGGGGGGGTGGGAGAATCAGGAATGTCGAGGGCGCCCCTAAGGTTGCGGCCGTGCTTGCGCCATTAGGGGCGGGGCCTACCTTGGCATTCTGCACGTTGCCCAACACGATCTCGGCGTTGAGCATGTCCGCAAGCTTCCCCACCATCTGACTCTCGATGGGCAACTGCTGGTTGAGCAGCGACAGGTAGTACTGCAGCTCGCCGTGGGAGGTTATGAGGATGCCCTCGCCCTTGGTGTCGTACTGCGGGCGGCCAGCTCGACCCAGCATCTGGGAGAGAACGGGCAAGAGGCACTTCATGATGGGACTGCAGCAGAGACGCAAATCAGTCCTCTAATTAATAAGTAATTACACAGCGGCCCTTTCTGGATAAGATTGCCCACCCCTGCCCTAGTGCATCTACTGACCTGCAGGATGTCCAGGGCACCCAGCTCGGTCCAGCGACCCTTCTCAGGGCTGTACACCTGGGTGCCCTTGATGATGACCGTGTGGGCCGGCAGGTTCACACCCCAGGCCAGAGTGGCCGTGGACACCAGCACCTGAAAGCGACACAGCTTTGAGCTCCAGAAGCTCAAAAGACCTCCAGAAGAGTGTCCGCATCACTTGGTCAAAAAAGGTCTGAACTTTAAGGTCACACGTGCTGAATGAAAACAAAGCCCAAGGGTCATCAGTACCCAACAGATCCAACATGGACCCACCTGGATGTGGCGATCAGCAAACAGATCCTCCACCAGGGTTCTGTCCACACGGGTCATGCCAGCATGATGGATGGCAAAGCCGTAGGGCAACAAGTCTTTTAGCTCCAGGTTCTACAGTGAAAAGGGGGATCAGCTAAAGCAAGAGGTTTTTTATGCTTTTATGTTAAGCAGTCTCTCTTATCTGTTCCCTGAGGCCTCTCCCACCTTGCACTGTTCCGCCTCAGTCCTCAGGACCTCAGTGGAGGCGGAGCCTTCTCGCAGGAAGAGCCCCAGTGTGTCCTTCTCCAGGCACATGTCCCGGATGGCACGTGCAGTCTTCCCAGTCTCCTTCCTGGAGTGGACGAACACTAGGACCTGGAGGAGCAGAAAGGGTTGTATGTGTTAGCAGGCCTCATATGATTGGCCCTTATGCAGGCGTGCGCCCAATTAGATTTTAGACTATTCTACATGGTGCCATCTGCATGGCCGTACTATACTGTAAACTCATCTTTTAACCTATAATGCGTTGGTCACACATCTTCCCAAGTGAAACAACTACTGCTCGACAAAACAGAAGGCACGCCCGTCCTCACCTGATTCTTGCCAGCATGCTCCATGATCTTCTCGTAGACAATTTCATTCATGATCTGGAAACGCTTGATGGCTTTTTTCTCAGTGATGCCCACGTAGGTCTGCTCCAGGGGGACAGGACGGAAACTGCGTGGGAAAAGGAGATGACTGTGATTAGGGGCATATAGATAATCTCATCTCCATAGGGACCACCGATTATGAATGACCAGTGGGAACAGACACCATCCTGTTGCACCTAACCTGTTGTCAAAGTAGAAGAGGCCACGGGCAGGGTCCACACGCAGGCAGGTGGCCACATCCTCGTAGTTGGGCAGCGTGGCGCTCAGGCCCAGCAGACGGACGTCCTCCTGGGTGAGCTCCACATTGCGGATGGTGCGAGCCACCAGTGATTCCAGGACCGGGCCTCGGTCATCATGCAAGAGATGGATCTCATCCTGCAGGGCAGAGGGGGAGGCCCGTGACCTCACTACACGGTGCGGTGATAGCTACAGCTGTGCATCCTAAGCATACATTTTGGCGGTGCAGCAGTGAAAAGGGTCCGATGTTAAACAGCGTTCTGCTGTGCCACGTTCCAAACATTGTTTAAGCTATTCACCAGTTTTCCGGTATTAGAAAAATTCATATCATAACAAAAAGAAACACTAGTTTTCAATATGAACCGGTATACCGCCCAGCACTACGCCAAACCTTAAAAAAAAAAAAAATCCTGCAGTGAGGGGCCAATCGTTGTGAGACACGGTGGTCACATGACTCAAGGGACAAAGTACCCATTCTGACCTGGTCCCGTAACCCACTCCCCTGAAATGGCAACCAAATCATACGTGCCAGAGTAATGCAGTTCTAGGAGCTGACTCCTCTACGGCAGCTTTCAAAGCTGGTGGAAGGAACTGGCCACACAGTCACTGTACTGAAGGGATCAGAGGGTTGTTTGTTCAAGTCCCAGGAGTGGGAGTGATCCCTTTATCAATCTGCCAGTGGGTGAAGGACAATGTGGGTGAGGGAGATTGCACTCACAATGATGATGAGGCGGACCAGCTGTGTGTAGGTTCGCTCCCCACCCTTGCGGGTAATGATGTCCCACTTCTCCGGGGTGCAGACGATGACCTGGGTGGCATTGATCTCCTCTTTGCACAGCTGGTGGTCTCCCGTCAGCTCTGCCACCGTGATGCCATAGCTGGCCAGCCGCTGGGGACAGTAAAGGAGAGTGAGTCATTCCATACACAGGAGACCCTCTCAGAGGAAAGCCCAGGCCCGCTGACCCCGGCCGCTCACCTTGCTGAAGCTGCCCACCATCTCCTGCACCAGAGACCGCATGGGCGCGATGTAAATGATCTTAAAGTCGTTCACGTTGATGGTGCCATCGATGTTGATGTGCTTGCCGATCTCTCGCAGCATGGCCATTAGCGCCACGTTGGTCTTACCTGCCCCCTACAGGTAGGGAACGAAATAGCAAGAGTATGAATGGCGGAAGTAAATTTAAAATATTACTGTCCCTTTAAACGATCAACTGTGATATGGCGCAGTTAAAATTAATGATGATGTACTTTCAAGCAGAAAAGTCACAAGAATCATGACGTCATATTAAAACCAAAACAGCTCAGCTCAATCTGATGACTTTTTGGTGTCCAAATGGTGTCGTACCGTAGGGGCGCAGACCAGCAGGTTCTCGTCTGTCTCCATAGCAGCCTTGAAGAGCTTACTCTGGATGCGGTTCAGGTTCTTGAAGCCCTCAAAGGCAGCCTGGGCGTACTTGGGCAGCTTCTCAATAGCCACCAGAACCTGGGGAAGTGAACCAGAGGTCACATGAGCGAAGGGGAAGAGAGTCGCGGGGGAGCCCAGCGCCACCTTCAGGCGACCGTGCGAACGCACCTCGTCCTCCGCGAAGGGCTTGGGTTTCAGGGCCGGGACGTGCACCTCCTCGTAGCCCTTGCGCTGCTTCCGGAAGGATCCGTCTGGCAACTGGCAGCGCTTGTTCGCCATAAAGTGGCTGCCCTGGCTGAAAGTCAGGTCCTCCAAGTCCAGCAGCTGCCGCGGGGCCAGCGACTGCAACATGGGGAGGGAGCCATGAAGCCCAAAAGGAGCCAACGCACGGCTCAAACACCATGCATACGGATGAGGGCTGCTAGCACATCAGCATGTAAGAGCTAGCACATTAGCATTTAAGTGCCAAATTATCCCCACTCACCTCTCCAGCATCCAGATCCATGGCCTCCAGGTCATTGTCCACACGGGATTTGCGGACCCTCTCTCTACGTGAGCGTTCCTCCTGCAGGGTCAAACAGGCCAAGCATACATGAGCTCATAGCAACATCTGGAATGGCCCTTAGTAACTAAGCCCTATCACACCTGCTTCTCCCCTACCAGCCTCCCCGCAGTCTTAGGTCTTCCTCTACTGGCTCTCTCCTCATCGCCCATTCCAGATGACACGGCTATGGCTGCCGCACATTCTCCCATCTAGCTCCCTGACCTTGTAGCTCCCTCCCTACTGCTATTCGTCAGTCGATCTCGGTCTCCGATCTCAAAGTCAAGCTGAAAACCTTTTCGTTTGCTCAGGTCAGACTCAATAACCTCCCCTATCCATAAGTTGTCATTTTTTGTTCCGTTTACCTTATTCTTTATAAGCGCCTTTGAAATCTTGAAAAGCGCTACAAAAATAACATTTTTATTATGAGGATTATTACGGCTCAATATTCCCTTTAACACTGTTACACCCTAAAACACCCTAGACCAGAGAACACAGAGGAGAACCTTGTCCACCATCTAATGCACCAACTCAAACATGCACATGTATATAGTATTATGTAGCAGCTCAGCTCCAAACTGAGCACAGGGATAAAGATGGCGCCCTTACCCGGATGATGTCCTCTTTCTCTGTCTCCTGCAGCTGGTAGAGAACCTTGGACAGATCCTGATCAGCCTCCATCTTCTCTATGATTCGCTTTTTCTCTGCCTCACTCTGAGCACTGGCCAGCATGGTGCAGTAGAGGACTGGTGGACAGAGGCACATGGCCATCTCGCTTTTTAGACAGGAATTAATCCTACAAATGAACAATCTTTATTCTGCTCAAAGATGGTGAGGTAAGTCAACAGACATGATCTAGTTCTGCAGAAGTCGCCTAGCAGAGATGGACAGAAGAGGGTCTCTCTCTGCACATCCCAGGTTAGGCACCCTAGCACTGGAACTGCCCCAGAACCAGTTCCCCAAACGAGAATATCGCCGACTCACTCATGCGGCGGTGCTGGCGTAGGACTTTGATGAAGTCAAAGGTGTTGAAGCCCAGCAGCAGCACCAGCTGGTTCTCGCACTCCCTGTCGTCCCCGGCCGTCTGCGCGAAAAACACGACTCAGCAGGGAAACGGCACCCAGGCCACACAAAGCAGGACAGACCAATAGAGAAAGAGCAACTTGCACCTACAGCCAATCAAAAGCCTGGACACACATGCTTTTAATGCTAATTATTCAAACTATTGCCATATTTTAGACTCAAACAGCCCCCTTCTGCTTCAATGACAGCACTGCAGAGTCTTAGCATTCTTCCAAAAAGCTGCTTCCAACTGCAGCTGCTTCTCCAGCTGTCCTGAAGGAGCTTCCACAAGTCCTGGCCATAAGTTGGCTACCTTGCGCTTACTCTTCAATCCAGCACTATAGGGTTTAGGTCAGGGGATGGGGGGGGGCGGTCATGCATCACAGCGCTTTCTCCATTTCTTTGTTCACACGATAATTAGCCTAGGGTTGTTATCTTGCTGAAAAATGATTTTCAGTAGGTGTGTCCAGACTTGACTGGCACTGAAGATTTTAGCGTAACAGTGAGTTTGTCACCACTTCATTTGTTGTTCTGCAACAGGACAGAAACAGACACAAAAGGAATACAGAGAGGGGGCCGACCTTGAGGATCTCCAACACCTCATCAGCCTTCTTCTGGGACACGATGGCATCGTCATAGAAACGGCTGAGCTGACGCTGCAGCCAAAAGGCGTCGATGTCGCGGGGGTGCAGGTCCTTCTTCTTGGCTGTCATCACATCCCCTGCTGCTCCAAGCTGTGTGTTTGGAGGGGACCCAGGGGAAACAACAAATTAGAGCCGGAACACATGCGGCTCCACCACAAGGGTCCAAACATCAGAGGTCATCTCAAATAAATAGCCAACGGCGCAAGATCTGGCTCACAGGTGACAAGCCAAGAGTCATTTCTTACATTTGCTGTGAGGGTCAAGCCAATATCCGCCTCCACACCCTCGCTGTCTTCATCAGACCCCTCATCTCGCACTTCACCAAACTGGTCCTCATCTCCCTCCTTCCATGCGGAGAAAGAAAGACAATGAGACCCACCCCAAAGACAGCACAATGCACAGAAAGCAGTCACACATCCGAACCAACGCTTACCTCTTCATCGGACTCAAACTGCACGTTAACGCCATACGTTTCGTCGATGTTGTCATCTGCGTGCACACATAAAAATAAATCTACAGGTGTGCCAAAAACAATGAATGTCACCCCGTGCCACCTCCTCCCGGGGTAAGAGAAACCAGGAAGATCAACAGCGGACACAGATGGACTAAAACATTTATTTATCGAACATTAGGTCCAAAGCGAGTGAGGAACAGCAGGTATTTCTAACCAAGCTTGCCCCCAAGCTCCCCAAAACTTTGTGAGATACCATTTCAGAAAGACCACAAAGTCAGATATCACAGACATGTTGAATAAAGCATGGTTCTTTGAATTGGCCCAGATGTGTTTCCACAGACATCAAGACACTGGTTCAGTCCCACCATGTGTTGTGACATACCCATGTTCTGAAGTTCCTTGTCTCCCCCATAGTCTGTGATCTTCTTGCCCAGGTTCACCAACACATGGTAACGAGTGTCATCGGCCGGGCCCAGCAGCTGCTCCACCTCACGCCGCCGCTCTTTGTCCCGCATCTTCTCACTCTTCAGTACCGCCAGGACCTCGTCCGCCGCGCCGCACAGGATGTCCCGGGGCTGACAGAGGTAGGTTTTGGGGAGAAGTCAATCAGAAGGTCAATTATATAAGCTGAGCACTGAAGGAAACACAGGGTCGACCATTATAGCATGCTGGAATAAAGCTTTATAACAGAAATCCAGATAGAGTATTTACAACATAATCAGTATCTGCACACCCAGGAGAGCAGAAACACCGCAGACAACTAGTGGCAAGGCTGCAGGTTCATACCTGGTCTCCCAGCGCCGCCTGGATAAAGCTCAGTAGAACCTCATACGTCTCTCGGGTCTCCTTGGTCTTCGGCTTGTACACAATGCCCACCATCTCGTCGATGCCCTCAGAGAGCAAGGTGAAGCCTTTCATCTTGTTGATATCGTGTCGGTCCTCGTCTCTCTTCCGCCTCCTGCACCCCAGAAAAACACACGGCCTTGTTTTCAGGAGCACTACTTTTGAAAAGGACACACCTCTCAGTTATGGATAGTGCACTACGCGCACGCTCAGTTTCTCTCTTCTCATTTAAATATGTTTTCCATACAAATATAAAAATCGAATATGGGATGGTGTATGGGCAATATAGAGCAAGTTAGAATTCTTCCAGCTAATACCTTGGGGAAGTCACAATACTAATTATCCTTATTATCTATAAGTTCTAACAGCTCTGAGGAAAAACTTACTTAGCCCGTCTCTCCTCCAACATCTGCGGTCTGGTTCTCTGCGACCTGTCCCCCATTTTGGTACCTTCCAGCTTCCCCACAAGAGACAGCACCTCGCCAGTGGGCTCATCTCGCCTTGTGCGGTCGATCAGCGAGCGATCAGCTTGCAGCACCAAGTTGGAATTCTGCAGGAAAAAAATCGGTAAGTTCCAAAGATCCCAGTGTTTCATGAAACTTCACGAATAACAAAGTAAAATTACTTTTATTGTCGCTGCCTCCCCCAGTCGAAAACTATTTAGGTAATGATTTTATGAGTCCTGCTAAGGCAGTTGAGAATCACCGATTTAAAACACATTCTCAAGCATCGCCCATGTCACCTGAGGTCCGAGAATGCGCTCTCTCTATGCAGTAACCTTTTAGTCGGTTTAACTGTAAGCTACCGCTAATATACGGTATCCCTCCTTAGTTTAAACGCGGCTTGTACGTCTCTGGAACCGGAGCCATTTCATAAATAATCAGAAAACCTTATGCAAGAGCGGAAGAAATTCACTACTTAAGTAAGTCATTGTGCATATCGTACATCGAAATATCCCGCTTAGAATATTACGCACAGAAAATCAGACGGGCCGAGAAAAAGGTGCAGGTTTCAAAAACAGTACGTCCAGGTCTTTAAGCCCACTTTCGCTAATAATCGCCACGTACGTGAGATCGCTCTAAAACATGCAAAAATTGTGAAACAGCTGTGATCGGCGTGTTATTGTACAATACTCACCGCTTTGTATTCATACTGCAAGCTACGTGCAGTAACATCCGCCATTCTGGTACCGGCCCGTCACCTCCGATAACCAATATATATAGAATAGCTAGCGGTGCTAGCTTAAAAACTGGATGTTATCAACTAGCACCGTACCTTCCAGGTACAACTCGCACTAATTGCGAATATGTTTAAATAATTCAACGGCCTCGCAACTTTACAGCGAGTTACACATACGACACGACAACGCTGCCGCTCTAGCACTGTCCGCCGTGCGCTTCGAGTCAGGCGGAAACACTTCCGGTGGCATGAGGTTAAAGGTCATCATGCGATTCTACTGCCGGGTGACGTGCTTGGCGTCGGCGCATTTTTGTTGACGCGCCTTTAGGGGCACGCACCTCTCAGTAAGAGAAGGACACAAATAAAGGACAAACTAATAGGGTATCAAACCGAGTAAGACAGAGGTGTCACATTATATGAAAACAAGGGACTCAGTTATGTCTGTCTTCTAACTGTATAGTTCAGTTTGTATGAATATACAGATACATACATTTGTAGCCTCACTGAAACTGTATTGGCTTTCATCTGTCACCGTGAATGCTTAATCATGCGCTGTGTATAACAGGAAAGTTAATGTGTTGAAAGAAAATATAATGAAATCTTAGAATCCGTGTCTCGTTAATTATTATGTATACGGGGCTACTAAGGCAATATGATGTCATTGTTATATTGTTATTTATGTCTAATACATCAGTCATATTTTAGTTTATAAATGTCTTTCCAAATTGTAATATGTAATTATAATACCTTCCAATTTTACAGATTTTAATTGTGCACACAAACATCAGGAAGAGTCTTATTGAATCTACACAGACATAAACAGAAAGAGAAGATTCAAACTATCTGTACTTTTTGTAGTGTAAATATGGTAAATAGGTAAATATTAGCCATATAGTGTCTGTTTTAGAGCTTATTACAGAGGTATTGGAGGGTTGTATCTAGGGCAAAGATCTATCTGGAACAACACAAGATGCCCTCTCTTCGTGCAGTGTCTCCTCTCTCCTGCCTCAGTCACTTTATTTTTGGTCAGCAGATGGTCATGTGACTCCTTGACCTATATATCTCATAACAAACCCACCACAGAGAACATTTTGAGGCTTTACTGGTTTTTACCATAGGCTAATTGGATTTGTTGTTATAAAGGCTAAACGGTTTATACATATAAGGGTACAACGTCAGATCTCTGACAGGGATTTAACCTTGTTAACCAAGATTTTATCTGCTTTTCAAATGAGAAGAGGCTAAGAAAGAAACAGATCAAGAAATGCACTATATTTATCTAAAGAACTTACAATGTTTGTACTATGAATGTCAGAATCATCAGAAACAGAGGTGTTCCGGCAGACATCCCCACAAAAATAATAAAATGTGAATTTATTTAATACTTGGGTTGAGTGTTTCTACAATCCCTTAAGAAAAAGAAAATAATGTATAAGTGTACAAAAGGATGACAAAGAAATGTGGGAAAAATCAGCAAGAAATTTGACCCAAATTTTAGCTGTTGAACTACTTCTACAACCTTATTGCTCCTTCTCCCAAATCTCACTTTTGCTCTCAATATGCTCCTGTTAATTCCACACTTACAGAAAATTGTAATGCTAGTGTCTGCGTAATGCACAGCTACCACTGGAGGGGGCTAGCACCCGAAAGAAGTGTTGAACCTCCCCACAATGACACACTTGTGCTAGGAGCTGTTTAAATGCTGCATGCTCATGGATTAAAACACTCACTTCCCAAGTAGAATGGGCATCTTATCCCTCTTAAGTAGAGAGGATCGGTAGTCCTATTCTATGAAATTAGCAGAGTGGTAATGGAAAGAGGCTTTGAAACCCCCAGCTGGTGAGAATTAGAGTAGGCTGTCAGAACATGAGTGGTTTAATCCAGTTGGGACCAGTAAGGTGACCAATAGGAGGAAGGTCAAGCCAGTCAGTCACTGACTACATTTGACAGCTTCAAGCACCATGGGGTGTGAAGCTTTGTCTTTTACATCACTAATGTAGAAAATACTAAAGCACTGATGGAATCCAAAGATGTAACACCCAAGACCAAAAGCTTCCAGGAACAGAGAACAGCCAGCACATCTGTTCTGAAGGCTCTTGTCAGCTACAAAACATGCATTTGCCCCTTACACCAAACACACCTGCTAGAATGCCGCTCTTGTTACTCAGGCTAATAGCTGAATAGGGTAATGATGAGTGTGCGATGCTGTTTTTATTGTTGTTGGCGACTTCAACCAGTGCAACTTACGAACTGTACTTCCCAAATATTACCAACACGTGGACATTCCCACCCGTGACAAGAACACTTTGTTCACAGTAACATACGCGGCGCATACAGGACTGCACCCCGCCTCCACTTCAGACAGTCAGACCACATTTCTCTGTTCATGTACCCAGCCTATAGGCAGAGACTGAAACAATCAAACCTTGTCACCAAACTTGTGAAACGATGAACCCCGGAGACTGAGAGCATCCTGCAGGAGTGTTTTGCTCAGACAGACTGGGATGTGTTCAAAACTGCAGCCACTATGGAGGACTATTCTGTCAGCATACAGGACTATACTGACTATGTGACTGGGTACATCAACACTTGTGCTGATAATATCGTGCCCACCACACAAGTCAGGAAGTTCCCCAACCAGAAGCCCTGGATTAACAGTCAAGCACGACACATGCTGCATACTCACGCTCTTGCATTTAGATCAGACAATGAGATGGAGTACAAGGATGCGAAGTACAGACTGAGGAAAGCCATCATGGCAGCCAAGAGGCAGTACAGAGAGAAGCTGGATGGCTTGTATTCTTCTGCTGACCCCGGACAGATGTGGCAAGGCCTGCAGCACATCACAGAGTACAGAGCCACTGCCAACATCATCAGCTTTGCAGGCAGCCTGCTGAATGATCTCGACACCTTCTACGCCTGCTCTGTGCCCTCAGCCACAGCACAGAGAGGAGGCATGCATACACTCAGCCCTCCCAAACCACCTAACCACCCTCCCCCTCACCAGCAGTCTCAACAGACCAGGTACATAAGGCACTGAGGAGGATCAACCTCTGCAAGGTAGCAGGACCAAACAGCATCCCTGGGCGGGCCCTCAAAGCATGTGCAAACGAGCTGGCTGATGTTCTCACCTCAATCTTCAACCTTTCCCTCAGCCAGAGCACTGTTCCCACCTGGTTCAAGACCACAACCATTGTCCCCCACCCCAAGTTAAGCACAGCCACCTGCATGAATGACTATAGACCAGTAGCACTCACTCCAATCATCGCAAAGTGTTTTGAGAGAGTGGTGCTGGCCCACATCCAGAGCAACATCCCAGAAACTCTGGACCCCCTGCTGTATGCCTACCGGCCCAACAGGTCCACATCAGATGCCATTGCGGCTGCCCTTTACTATTCCCTCTCCCACCTGGAAAACAAAGACTCCTACATCAGGATGCTCTTTGTTGATTACAGCTCCGTCTTCAACACAGTCATCCACCACAAACTCATCCACAGACTGACCACACTTGGCCTGCACCCCACCCTCTGTGACTGGCTCCTGGACTTGGATCTCCTGGACCTCAGTCTGTTAGGATTGGCAACAGGACTTCAGCCAGCATCATCACACAAACACTGGCATCCCACAGGGCTGTGTTCTCAGCCTCATCCTCTACACCCTATTCACCCACGACTGTGTCACCTCCCACAAAGACAACATCATCCTAAAGTTTGTGGATGACACCGCAGTGATCGGTCGCATCACTGGAGCGGACGAAGCGGCCTACAGGAGAGAGGTCGCCGATCTGGTGTCATGGTGTGAGGACAACAACTTCACCCTCAACACGGACAAGACAAAGGAGATGATAGTGGACATGAAGAAGAGGAGGAGGCCTCATCAGCCACTGATCATTCGGGAGCTTGAAGTGGAGAGGGTGAGCAGCTTTAAGTACCTGGGCGTCCACATCAGTGAGGATCTCACCTGGTCACTGAACACCACACAGCTGGTCAAGAAGGCTCAACAGCGGCTGTACTTGCTGAGGAGGCTGAGGAAGTTTGGTATGTCAACCAAGATCCTCAGCAACTTCTACAGCTGCATCGTGGAGAGCACACTGACCAGCTGCATCACCGTGTGATACGGCAGCACTACAGCTATGGACTGCAAACGCCTGCAGAGAGTGGTGAAGACTGCTGAGATCATCAGGACTCCGCTGCCCTCTTTGCAGAGCAGCTACCACCGCAGAGTCTAGAGGAGAGCTGCCTCCATCCTCAAAGACCCCACACACCCCCAACATGGACTGTTCACACTTCTGCCCTCAGGACGGAGGTACAGAAGTGTGAAATCCTAGAACCTCCCGACTTAACAACTCCTCCTTCCCCACTGCCATAAGACTCCTTAAGAGCCGACAGGACTATGAATAATACTACCATATTGTACTACCATACCATACCATGCCGTACTACCATACCATACCATGCCGTACTACCATGCCATACTACCATACTACCATACCATACCATACCATGCCATACTGCCATACTACCACACCATGCCATACTACCTCATACTGTCATTTTTTGCACATTAAGCTCTTTTGCACATTACACTTAAAAGTGTTTATTTTTCTGTTTCTTTCTGTATTGTATTGTACCTTGGCATTTTTGTGTGGACAGCAAAGTAAGATTTTCTTTACACAGAGAAGTGCACTTTTCTACTGTACATATGACAGTAAACGCTTTCATCTTGAATGCTCTTCCATGTAATGGTAGATTACAGTATTGTAAGGCCATCAATTTTAACAGCTGGCTATCTGTACCAGTAATTGCCTTTGAAAAGTGTACTGTTAAGTTTTCATCAATGGCATGTAAATCATGCATATGGTCAATTTAACTTGTGTGCAGTATGACCAGTCACATACCGGAGTTAACTGTACATACACCCTGGTGTCACAACATAAAAATGAAACCTTTCATGAGTTACTCCAAATATTAACATTAATAAACATTCAGTGTTTTACAACACAGCCAACTATCTAATGATCAGATTTTAGCTACAAGCTGAATCTCAACTGAAAAACTAGAATATTACCTAAACATAAACATTGTAGCTTACTGACTTGGGATTCTGCACAATCTCCTGGTGTGTGTGTGTGTGTGTGTACAGTCATTCTTCATTTAAAACAAACAAATGCTGAATGTTTGAGTTGTCTCCTATATATAATAGCAATGGTTTTGTATTTATTATGTCACCAAGTGCTAAAACTGACTACCTAAATGCAGCTTAGACATTTCTAAATGTCACTTTGTTCCTTCAAAATGTTCGTATGAGTGAACCATTCGTAAATGTGCAAAAAAATTTTCTGGGTATGTTTTACTTGTTGTTTCTTTATAAATCCCAAAATCTTTGTGTAAATGAGCATCTATTTGGTTCATACCGGCGCCTTTATAACTGGGCCCTCAGGAGTATTTGTGCCTGTGTTTGGGGCCTGGCCTTTAACATCTGCGCCAGCCATTACAGTACCTGACGCTTGGTTGTTAGTTGAATCCCAGTTTAAATCTGAGGAAGTACAGTGTGCTTTCATCCCAAGCAGCTTACATATCTTCCTGTCTTTGTTTGATCATGGCTTGCCAGAGAACATCACGGATCCTTCCATCATGAGCTTCACTGCCACGAAGCTGTCCTACACTACTTACAAGTTCACGGTGAAGGCGTATACCTCGGCAGGAGTTGGGAAAGCGGCCACTGTCTCCATCAAATTAGATCCTTTCAGTAAGGGGCCATTTCCGTATATTAGCTATTTTGATCCTGGTGCCTGTTCATATGCTTTGTTACAAATATGAAAATGTTTACCATTGGTTAGTTGATATTGTAATACATTTGTCTAGCAGTTCATCCTATCCTGGGCTTTGTTATTGTTATTGTCCCCCCCAGGATTGTAGGAACCAGTCACGTTGGTATATTTCCCTGCTCACTCATGCTTGGGTCTTATGCTGATTGCTATACTTTGTTTTTCTTCTCCAGCCGACATCCTGATAATGGAGATTCTCATCGCTGCGGGCTCGATGGCCGTCCTCCTGGTCCTTGTCACTGCACTCTGCTACAGCAAGAGGGAGTGGTAAGTTGCGGGTTCGCCATTTCCCGGTAATTTGGGTTTAATGCTTTCAGTCCTTCCAGAAAGTGCCCCGACTACAGAACAAGTCCCAGAGGAAAGGAGCTTGTGGCAAATCATTTAAAGGAACAAAGAAACCATTTCTCAAATTATGGGAAATAATTTGACTGAGCTATTGATTTATTGAGAAATTAGTCATTGCTAATGTTTGATGTAAATGATTATTTGCTCAGCCGATTTAGACTGACTGGAAGTACATGAAAAAACAAAATCGCAGAGATTATAGGAAGAATGGCACCTTGTGACCCCTAATAGGATTAGCAGTTTTAAGATGGATGGGAAAATGAATTGACTTCTATTATTATTTTAGTGCCTTAGGACTAGCCCCTTTTAGGCAAGCCATATGTTTCTGTGAATGACCTGTTGCACAGGAAGAGGAAGCATCCTGTCACAGATCATGCCATCATGTGTATTTGCAATAGAAAGTCGGTGCATCGTTGCCCGTTTCAATGCAGATTACACTTTGTATACGATGTGGGTCTCAGAAATCTAGGCCCCCCATACACAGATATACATGGTCCTTCTTGTCGTCGTCGTTATCAGTTTCCTTTTTTTTTTTTTTTTTTACACTTTTGTTCTCTCATAGGATGAAGAAGACCTTCTACCCAGAAATTCCTGAGCCCAGGGTACCAGAGTGGACCTCAACACAGGTGAGCACCGGACTGCATGGTGTCCTGTAAACTTCTCTCTTCCTGGCCTGGCTGGGTTAGAATGAGCCTCTGCTTTCCTCAGGTGTTTGGCCCCCAGACCCTGGACATGACGCCGTGTGCCCCTAGCGCCGTGCACATTGTGGACAGACTGCGCGCCTCCGGCAAGGAAGAGTTAAAGGTGGTTCTGGAAGACTCTGAGGAGGATGAGCGGTGGGAAAATGAGCCCCCTGACATGGACTCAGATGAGCAGACATCCCTCCGGTATTATAATCAGGTGGTCGGGGGGGATCCCGGGCCGGCACCCCCTAGTACAGGTTCGTCTGGCTCATCCTCCAGGTCCACAGGCTCAGTTCGCACCGAGGTAACCTACAGTGGGATACAGATGTCGTCAACCTCTGCCTGCTCTTCTGTGTGTGCGCCTGGCACAATGGAGCCTTCCTGTGGCGGCTATAAGCCCCAGATGGATCCCATCCCTAATGCCACAGTTCAGGCTGAAGTGTCTGACGACCCCCAGCTAGATGTTGGCACAGGATACCAGCCTCAGTGCTCCTGGAAGCTGGACTCTCCAGAAGAGACTAGTTTGGACTGCTCCCTGGGCAGTCCTACGTCCGTCAACTCGTCTCAGTTTTTGCTTCCTGAGCCCTCGGGGGAAGAGGACTGCCGTCATGCACCTGCTACCACCTGGTTCCGCAATCTCCTCTCTGGCGCGGGCAAACCCTGATCTTGTCGAAATTGCCATGGTAGTTCTTGCAGTGCCCCCTAGTGGAATGGATTATTTTTTAGTTGATTTTAATAGAGACAATATTATTGCAGAACGTTGTTAATTCTGTTGCTTGTTTCTCCAGGTGAAAATGGAGAAGTACTGAACAATGACTGGGGGGGGGGGGGAATGTTTGACAAGCGTGTTGGGGGCAGAAAAACAGCTAGGAGGTGTCTTTCCTCTGAGGTCTCACTGGAATGAAGTTATTTCTATGTTCTTAACCAAGCCAGTACTATTTTAAGTGTTTGTGCTCTTGTAGGCTGTAACCTTTCTGTCTCTCCTCACTGAATACACAGCTAGTCAGTCCACAGAAACAAAACACAGACACACACAATAGCCTCGGGATGAACATTATTATCCATTAATCCAATTTACAGTTAAATCTGTGTTTAAATGCTGTGGTTTCACTAGCTTCTATTGGTTTATAAGCAGAAGTATGTACTGCTATAAAGTTTAAATGTAAAAAGTATAGTTTACAGAAATAACACCAAAAACCATGTTGGGTGAGGATCTATTATACAGAACACTAGAGTTTAATGCTTTTTAATTTATCTGTCTGAATGCTTCATATTTGTATTTGAAATGTTCAGAGGTTGAATTTACTTTCAGGCTTGAAAGGGTTTTTATTAGTGATCAGTTTCTCTACTGGTCACAGATATCACTGTGTATGAAGGGCATGGTTGTTAATACCAAAGAGTAGCTTTTCTGACACATTTTTATTTTTTTAACAAACTACTGTGAATTTTTTTTGTTACAAAGTACAAAATAACTAAATCGGTGATCTGTTTGAGTTGTCTCATCACAAACGATGTGCTTGAAGTCACACTAATAATGTGCTACAGATTCGGCCGTGGGGTAATGCTGGGACAGCCAGGGTCCCAGTGACTTGGGGAAACTGGAACTTGGCACTGGATGTGGTGCCCCTGTGCTTGCTTAGGAGCCGTGAATCTCTTGTTCAAGGAGGTATCCTGCTGTTGCAGTTGGTAAGGTCTAGTGAATTATCTATATTAATCCCAGATAAAAAAAAAAATGTAAGTTTGTCCGTAAGCTATGCAATTTTCTTCAGATCAAAGGCCTCGCCAGTTAACCATTTTTTGAATAGGAATGGACTTATTAATGGACTGAGATTCTGTGGTGTTTGCCCATGTCTTAAATTTTCCAGAATGATAGAGGAACATTGAAAAATGCATTGGGCGTAATTCTCAGTGGTCGTAGTGGTCATAAAGGGATCACTTTCTCTGCTGGGAGAAATAAGGTCAGGGAAGGCCACTGTCTGCAACTTGATCAGAAGATTCAGCCATTGATATCATGATTCACATTGCGACAACTGACTGCTGACCATTTGGAGTTATGTTACCCAAAGGCAAAGTATTGTTGATTGGGTTTTATTTAGAACTTTGGAAATGCTAATACAGCTCTATTAAAGAATTCAAAGTTGAATTGGACTGCATAGTCCGGAATGTGCAATTTGAATGGGACTTTGAATTTAAATTCAGTTCCTCTTAATTCCACTATTTGTCAGACATTTTCAGCGATTCGTCAATGTATTCAAAAATAACCCCCACCCCTGCTGTATCCATGGGGGTTCCTCCATCCTGAGTGAGTGAGTGAGTGAATGAGTGGAGAAGAGCTTCCTCAGCATTGAAATAAACTGCAGTTTTATATGGAGCTGACATAAGGGAGCACTTCTCTCATTACTGCGAGTGGCAGCTCACTGTTAACAATGGCTGCATTCCTGTTGAGCTTGCACTACATTACAGAGCAGCTAGATTTAAGCTAGATCCATAGTTATATTGTGGACAAAACCATGAAATGTGATGTCTAAAATAATTGTGGCCTCACTGGAGAATGAAGGAGTTATTTTGTAAAGTGTAAAGTGGTGGTGGTGTTCTGCTAATCTTTCAGGGTTTTTACCTGTTAAACCTTTTTTGACTTTTCTGTTGTAGAAACCTTTCAAGCCAACAGACATGTATTTACACTGAATTATATGAATATGTAAACACAATGGTATTATACTGACTGCCTAAATATGCATGATAAATTTTCTGATCGTGTGTGGGGGCAAGATAGTCCTGAAAGTATTTTAGAACGGTATTTGTGTACGACTGTGACACTAATGCAGTTATGGCTGGGAGGGACGCTTTGCTTAATGTACAACGTACTAACTTGTCTCATGTAGCCACATCCCGAAATCGCGCTTACAGCAACACTGGGCTTTATATCAAAATAAAAAAAAAACTACACTTCCTGGATTAATAGTCTTTGTTTAGTGTTTTTTTTTTTTCATCCAACCATCCATATTCAGACCAGTTTTCCTGATGATGCTTGAGGTGAGTTTTTCCCTTTAGTTACAAACACCTCCAGTAATAAACCTTTTTGCAGTGACTATGGCCTCTCCTACAGACTCACGCTCCATAATGTATAACTTGGAATATAAAATCTTGGAAGCATTTGTATAACTGCGTAATGTATATACTAGAGGGAGTGCAGGACCAGAAAGTAAAGAACTTGGCCAAGATTTTGTTTCAACCCAGTTGAGTACTCTATGACTTTATACTGAAATAATGTATAATTTATTTATATATATATATAAAATCAATCCCATTCTGCCTGGATAAGGGATCCAAGGTTTGACTGTACATCCAGCAAGAGTTTAGAAGAACTGACAGATCACGCCAAATTGTCAACGACTTCATCTGGCTAAACGAATAATCCACGTACGGAGAACGGCCCCCCGAACTATCCTCCTCTGCACACAAAAGATAATCTGCGGTTCTTGAAGAGAATGAGTTTTGTATATTTGTGTCCACACAGTGATCGATACTTGGGCGCCGTTAAAATGTTTAAATATATTGTAGATAAGTGTTGCCAGCAATCATAAAAGAATCACGAATTACAACTAATTAGAGATGCATCATATACCGAAGTTCACGGGACCTTAGCTTCCGCCTCGAAGCCGTCGCCAAGCCAACCGGTTGCCAGGGCAACGGCACGCCAGCGACCTTAAAATGCTTTTTAGTTAGCTCACACATTTCTCCAAGGTTTTAAAGGATTTTCAAAAACAGCATGTCTGACATTTTGTGCAGGTGGATCAATTCAGAGCTCATGCTGTCAAAATGTGTCGGTGAGTCTTTTTCTCCATAAAACGCAAAGCGCGACTATCGGTAACTTCACAAGCTACATGTGTGTCTTAGAGCCGGGCAGACGGCACACTGCGGCTGTGCTTAAACACGTAGTTACAGATAACCGGAGGATGTGTCACGTTTTTGCAGATCCGAAAACACTTTCAGCAGATTTCGCGAATGGATACTTGATCGGCGAAATCTTGCACAAATACCAGCTTCAGGACGATTTCGGCCAGTTTTCCAAAGGCAGGTAAGTGAAGCAGCGCCGCCAACCGAAGCGGCTCCATCGGGGGCGGCTGCTGATCGCACCTCATTTATCAGGGATTTCTTCTATGCATCCGTCGTCTAACGGCTCAGGCTGGTCAAGGTCAGGGAGGTCACCTGAAACAGAAAGGGCACAGGGCACAAGGCAGGGTACACTCCGGGTTCCAATTCATCACCAGATGAAGATTAATTGCCATCTCTTATAACTTTACTGGATTAGTTTTGTTTAATTAATCTGCATAGATCTTACAAGAAAGGTGTGCTGGTGTTCCCCAGTGAGCTCTTCATTGTCCTTAGTTGAGCTGTTGATAGAACAGAGTTAGACACATTTCTAAAAGCTATTCGTCTCTGTGTGTGTGTGTTTCTGTATTTATTTATAAAGAATACATCATATTCATAAAGGTAACTAAAATTCTTTCCAAATATGCACTCCTATATGCTTTCCTCCCTTAATGAATGAATGTGTTCTTTGCTTAAAGTAGCTAGCAATCCATATATCACTCCTAGTTATTTCTATATATTTGGGTTTCTTTGGATTTCAGTAAGAGTGTAGTTATACCCCCTTGCAAGGGCCAGGATCTCCCACACCTGCTTTAAGCATAATACAGTCAAACCTCCCTTATCCGAACCTCCAATATACAGGCACCTACCTCTACCGGGCAGCTCTACGCATGCGCATGCGCAAATTAATTTTACACAACCAGCAGCTGTTGTTACGAGCCCCAGTCTA
>JAODKM010000039.1:5046402-5060488 GCA_026780845.1 Petrocephalus sullivani
ATATTAAAGTTAAAAGTGGATAAAAACAGTAGGTCTCACTTCATCTGATATTTGTTGTGCGCAACCATCTGCATATAACCATTTGTTTTGGAGCCAAAAAAGTAAAATATTTTCAGATCTGTCAGGTGTTCTAATATTTTTTTTTCTTTTTTTTTAAAGTTCTAATATATATTTAAAATGTTTGATGTGGAATAATTTCAGCATATTATAACCTTGTGTGACTAGCTCTGTGGCTTATCCGTGACCTGAGTACTTAATTTTGCTCCACGGCATGTGTGAACATGTGTGGAATGACAATAAAAGTTTCTTGAATCTTGAAATATTGTCATCAACATATATCTTGCTGAGAAAAATCATAGCATATGTAAATTTGTACTTTAGAAAAATGTAGCTAAAGAGTTTTTTTTTTTAAATGAATTACATACATGTATTGCATAACAATGCATTTCTCCAGTATTTGTCAGAAAAAAGGGAATTTTTTATGATGAAAGTTCAAACAAAGCCTCAATCTGTTGTAGACTTTCTAAATAATCCACCACATGGCTATGAGTTCTGTGTTTTCACAAAACTCGAATACAGATTTATATTTGGCATGGTTTTATGCCTAATGACCATTTGACTGAGCATCATAAAAAAGTTAACCTTTTAATCATAAGGAAATTAATCTATTTACAGTTATACAGTTACAGAAGTGAACAGCTCTCACACACTTATTGGAGGCAATGTCTCAGAGGGTCACGGTTGCGGGTTTACATCCCATAGCCAGCAAACGTATGTTGCGGTTGGCCCCTGTGCAAGGCCCGTAACTGATCTCTCCAGGGGCTCCAAACACTGGCCGACCCTGTGCTATGACCCCCCCAAACTCGCCCTCACCTGTATGTGTGTCTGCGTGTCTCATGGAGAGCAAGACGGCATAGGTGAAGAGATGATTTTATCATGGGGATAAATAAAGTATTTTTATATCAAATTCTCTACTTATTATTAAGCTCATAAAAACATCTGTCTACCTTCCTAACAGGCATGTATAATCCGTTATAGATTAGTGGTTTTACCCAAATTTAAGACGGGCACATGCATGAGATGACTATAGTTATTGATTTAATATGTCCTGCAAAGTACATGTAATATATACCAGGAGTGTCCTTTTATGAACACTTCACAGAAGCTTTTAGGTAAATGGGAGTCGTGGAGAGAGGTGGAAGTTAGAACAGATTAATTGTTAAGACTAGAGCTGTCCCTGACTAGGTCCCGGAAAGTCTTTTAATCACACATTTAATTAGACATTCTTTTACTTTTCTCCCTTTGTGATTATAAGTGCATGTACTAATTAAAGCATATCAAAATGATTTAAGCATATAATTAGGGAGTCGTGGACTGATGTATGATTACGTCCTACACATTAAACATGCAGTTGTTTTTCATTTTATTGTAAATATCTATACAAATTGATTTTTAAAATGCCCATGACTCCCACTGGGACAGAGTAATTGAAAACTGCATTGTCAGAAAAAAAGATGCATGTGCATTTTGCAAACAAGAAACGAAACAATTCCAGATTAACTGTACCATGACTAATCCCTCTTGGACCGCAAGGAATGAATATGTGATGAGGAACAATTTCTGTGTTGAAATTCCTTCCTTAGGGAATGACTTTAAGTGTGTCACATCAACTTCAGACAATAATATAGACACAGGCTTTAAAAATTTATGTGTAAGATAATTTTCGTAACAATATATATATAGATATACTTTTATTTTGCTAAGACAGCTTAACGGAATAAATGGTCAAGAATATCCCCTCTTCTATATTATTCTAAGGGTAGAAAATACTCTTTCTGCAATCTTAAACTGTGATGGACTGGTCTTGTCTCCCACCACATGGCCTGTGCGTTCTGGGACAGGCTCCAGGGTTACTGTGATCCAGTACTGGAGAAGCGATATTGTAGATGAATGGATGGATGATGTAATTTTAAAGTAATGCTCCACAGTTTTTGCAACAAGGATGGCAAAAATTATATCTCATAAACCATTTTGGCAGCTTACAAGGTCTCAAAACTACCTTTAACAATGGAATAAAATCCAGTCACAAAAGAAAATGTCAAAATATGTAGAAACTGTAAGACCTTTGACAATGTACTGTAATCAATTTACCCTTTTGGATATACAAAAGAAAATATCAAAATGTTCATTGAACCTAATGTTCATGATAATAAAGAAACATCAGACTCATAACGTTTTCTCAGAAATGTTGTCATTTGAGTTGTCATATACTGTTCATTCATCATTCATAAATGTTCAACAATGGCAGTAAATACAAACGTTATAACCAGAACTCTGCAATATGTAAAGATACTATGTAACATAGTGGCGGGATTCAAATGGGCAAATTTCTGCTCTTTTTACCAAACACTTTTCAGCTCATGCAGACTTATCAAGCATCTAATCCTATTTAGCCTAGGGTGTGCCATTTTAACTAAAGATTTTGTCACATGGAATGGCTTTGCAATCGGATTGGTGCATGGTAGTGCAAATTTTAGTATTTTGAAAGTTTGCATCAAAGAATTCTTATGCTAGTGAAAACTGACGAAAATGTAATTTAAAGTATACAACTAATTTCTAAATGACAATGCAATATATAAAAGGCTTTTATGGTGTTTATCCATATATTTGATATAATTTCACTGTCATACTCCATATATAAAATATACTATTCATACAGTATTAGTATCCTACAATTCCGAATAATGAAACTAGACTTCTGAGGAAAGTAGAACACTTTATGGATTATTCTCAGCTACGCTCAGCTAGGCAGGTAGTAAAGAAATTAAAAGATGCTAAAATCCCTTAGCTTTCAAACAGACTGTGAAACTTTTCTCAGTGATGTATTGCTTTAAAATTTTTCTACTGTTTTTTTTTTTTAACCAAATTGTAATGTATGGGCCTGGAGAGGAGTGGCTTTTTTAGCTTGGATCTTCGCTTGACTAGTCAGGTCAAGAACGCTATCTTCAGTATGCTCGGTTGACTTGCCAGGCCAAGGGTTCTATCTTGAGTTTGTCCTGTTTTCATAGCCCAGTGGACAAGCATAAACCAGACCAAGACAGTGTGGAAGATTGATATTTTCTGAATTTTCATTGAGTTTTCTCGAATGGAGAGACCTTTCTAAACTATTCTATATATTGTGTGTTACAAATAATTCATTTGTTGAGCGTCATTTATAAGAATAGTCTTTAGGTTTTAGCTGTAATGCTGAGAGGAATGCATTCCATATTGGCTTAACCTTCCAAGTATGCTGATGTCTGTTCCAGAAATGGAATTTTGACTGATAAATTGGATTCTGAACATGATTGTCCATTTATTTAATCCTTGAATCCATACTGTTTTGAACCTAAATTACTATATTTAGTGTTTCTTTAACTGATTTAACTGAACTAAACTAAAAAATATATGTCATTTATTTTGAGATGTCAAAATCACAGAAACATGCATTCCAAAATAAACGTCTAAATATTACTTATGATTCATTATGAAATGGAACGGGCTTTGCACTTGTTGTATTGAGGGTGAAATTACTTCTTCAAAATACTCATTGATATTTCATTCTACAGTCTTCACCATGACTCACTGAAATGATGACTAAACTGATTGTAAACAAATACTATGTTTACCACCTAATTAGGCTCTGCATGCGAGTCTCCCTCATTGCCGTCATGGTATTTCTGACACACAGTTTAGCTGTGCTGTGAGTATTTTACCTGCATTTTATCTATGAAAACATGGGTTCATTGTATAACACAAATTATATATAAACTGGCGAATGGATGGATCTTGCATGTACAGCATGCCTTTCTATATTCTGATATATTTTTTTAATTGTATAATGAAGTAAGGGACAGTGCATAATTTCTCTCGTGCAAAACCTCATCTGTCCAGTTATTACTAAGCTATAGCATAGCCTCATATGTTATCTATGAGGGGATGGTAGTGCAGTGAGTAACATTGCGGCATTGCCTCCAGGTTCCTCTGTATGGTTTGAATTTCTTACTCTTTGTGTTCAGACGAGCTGTGATGGACTTGCTTGCTACCCAGGGTGTGCCTGCCTTACATCCTGTCCAGTAGCATCAGAAGTATGGACGCTCGGTAGCAATTCACTAAAAGATTTCTGTAGGACAGTATTTTGCCATTTCAAAATATGATGGTTTGGATTTGTTTGTTGGTATATTGCAGCGATCAATAGCTCTCCATTTGGCGATGCTATGTTTCTGTCATTCGTTACGTTAGTAATCAGCATTTCAAGGTTGCAGTTCATGTTGTTGATGCAGTGACAGTGGTTGTAGCTGGTCTATGTTTTCATGCTTGTTGCCACAACCCTCAATAGGACAAGCAGGAACAGAAAATGGATAGATGGATGGATGTTCATTGAATGCAAGACAGTTATCCTATTTACTGACGGACTAACAACATAATTCGAAATAATGCAGTATACTTGGTAAAATGGATCAGGCAAAGGGAATAAATCAGATCTGTTTATGATTAGAGTGCAACTGTGCAAAACATATCCTCTTCTTAAAAGTGCAACTGAAATTAAATAAGATATTGTTTTTAAAAACAAATCCCACATCAAAATAACTAAATAAAAAATTCTTCACATAAATAAACTGATGCTTGCATGTGCAGCTTTGAATTGTTTTTTAAGGAAATGCCAACATTCTCAGGCTGAAGCTGAAATCTTTGTAAATTCACGATGTCCTCTGCAGTTGAAAAAACCCTTTCACTAGGGACAGAAGTGGCTGGTGTGGTGAGGTATGCCTTAGCTAGAGGGGAAAGCAAGGGGTACATCTTAGCATTCTCCTTCCAGGGAAATAGACATTTCTATATAGATGTATATTTCTATATAAATAGGGTGACCAGATAATCCATGTCATCTCGGACACTTTGAGCTAGGATTGGTTTTGTAAACTTCCATTTCAATTAAAAGAACATGGATTTTACTTAAGCACTGCGTTCTTGCTGTGTGCTGATTGGTCAGTCTCCGATATTCATGCACATATCATTAATGTTAATGCGAAATGGCTGGATGAGTTTTTCAATCAAGGAAACAAACATGTCAAAGCACAACAACTGAACTATTTAGCCAAGCACAGGAGCCTTTTGGGTTAGGGTAAAGTAGTTTGTAAAACCTGAAGTGTCTGGGATGACGTGGATTATCTGTTGACCCTATGTAGATGTTTCTAGGTTATCAGTCTTTTACAATGTTTGCACGCCATTTTTGTCTTGTCTGTAATTTTCTCGCTGTTTTCGTATGAAATGACTGAAAAGCCAAAATGCTGCCACACAAAATGCTGCCGAGGACAACAACCTCACCCTCAACACGGACAAGACAAAGGAGATGATAGTGGACTTGAGGAAGAGGAGAAGGCATCCTTAGCCACTGTTCATCGGGGAGCTTGACGTAGAGAGCAGCTTTAAGTACCTGGGCATCCACATCAGTGAGGACCTCACCTGGTCACTGAACACCACACAGCTGGTCAAGAAGGTTCAATAGCGACTGTACTTCCTGAGGAGGCTGAGGAAGTTTTGTATGTCAACCAAGATTCTCAGCAACTCCTACTGTACAGCTGCATCATGGAGAGCACACTGACCAGCTGCATCACTGCATGGTACGGCAGCACTACAGCTATGGATTGCAAAAGCCTGCAGAGAGGGATGAAGACTGCAGAGAAGATCATCGGGACTCTGCTGCCCTCTTTGCAGAGCAGCTACCACCGCAGAGTCCAGAGATTTGCCTCCATCCTCAAAGACCCCACACCCCCCCAACACGGACTGTTCACACTCCTGCCCTCAGGACGGAGGTACAGAAGTGTGAAATCTAGAACCTCCCGACTTAACAACTCCTTCTTCCCCACTGCCATCAGACTCCTTAACAGCCGACAGGAGTATGAATAATGGACATCATACTACCATACTACCATACCATGCCATACTACCATCATACTACCATACTACCATACCATGCCATACTACCATCATACTACCATACTACCACACAATGCCATACTACCATACTACCATACCATGCCATACTAGCTCATACTGTCATTTTTTGCACATTAAGCTCTTTTGCACATTACACTTAAAAGTGTTTATTTTTCTATGTTTCTTTCTCTATTGTATTGTACCTCTGCATTTTTGTGTGGCCAGCAAAGTAAGAATTTCATTGCACAGAGAAGTGGACTTTTCTACTGAACATATGACAATAAACACTTTGAATCTTGAATCTTTAATAATGTTTGTCAGCCCCAGCTACCAGCAGAGGGCGCTGACACACTCATAGTTCAAAGTTCACCAAATTGTGCCTTTGTATCAAGACCAAGATCAAGATTCCTTTATTGTCAAGACAATAATATACGCAGTGTACATTGTATCGAAATGTCGTTTCACACAGGCTCTACACTGTATAAATAAAATAGCACTTTATTCTAACTAGAGTAAAACAGGACAGACAATACAATACAAAGTGTGAGTGTGCAATTTAGGAAAGTGAAATGTGCAGCTTGTATTTAAAACATCAGGTTCAAGTTATGGTCAGAATATTGTTGACAAGTTCAATGACTGCAAATTGGCATGAGGTTGATATGTTTATGCAAATGTACTAATGTGCAATAGAGGTGTGCAAATGAGGATTTGTGTTAAAGTTCAATCTTTAGTATATTGTTATCTGTGTCTGCAAAGGTCTTTGTGTTATTGTTGAGTTTAACAGTCCTTTTGTAGGACAGCTACTTCCATTTTTCTATAGTTTGGGAGGGTGATGTTATCATGCAAAGGTAAATACAATGTATTAAAGTGACTAAAGGCAGCAGTTTTGAGATGTGATATGCAGTCTTGTTAGCTATATAAATATAAAGCCATAATTTAATACCTGAATATGGTCTCCAGAACGTTAATCTGACTGGTGACATCAATGACATATCAGATGTACGTGCCTGTAAAATTGATATGCTGTGATTCAGAGAGAGATAAAATGCAGGTTGACTTTTGGGTATGACAGTGAGTGAGTGAGTGAGCGTGAGAGGCAATGTTTGCTTCTAGGAAACTTCTGTGAACTTCTAAGGAACCTGCTTTGCTAGGCGCTGTTTCATAAATAAAGGAAGGTACATTCCATTGCAAGCCTGAAGGATTTCTGTCTGTCAAGATGCGCTGCCAATAAATGTTTTACACTATCCCAGCAGTGACTGGGACCTACAAATCAGCACTGCCATTCGTTACTACAGGCCCTGCTGCTAAACAAACTAACCTGTTGTTCTAAGTAACTATATACACCTTAAAAAATATAAGCTGTGAGACGCTTGTGATCATCAGCGTGTGAAGCCACAGCAGGGGCCATTCTGCAGTGGCGCCTGTCCAGCCTGTGGCTCATTCAGCTAATTTATTATTCAGCTCCACCTTTGTCTAGCAGGATTTCCAATGAGCCCTCAGGTCTGGCCTGAACCACATGACTGGCGAGTTTGTTCTTCTCTTACTACTTCAGGAAATTAAAGTAAAAGGATTTGGCAAATTCCATCGTCAACTGCCAGGCAATGAACAGGAACAGGTCCCGTCTTGTTTCGGGTATTTTAGTTTATGCCGCCGTTTGCCAGCCTGATCCTCGAGGACCCACAGACGATCCCTCCCAGTCTACATTTTTTTGCACCCTACTGGGAGCTGCAAGGGAGCAAAAACATGGACTGTCTGCTGGTCGCCGAAGACAATGTTGGGAAACACTGGTTTATCTTCCTCAGCTGATCTTTGAGAGCAGCCAGGGCCTTTCAAAGGTCCTTGAAGCTCCATCCTGCCCAGGTTTAAAATGTCCTTATGAAATATGGTGGCCACATTTTAAGGAGCGTAACAAAAATTCACAATCATGTTTCAGTTAAGTTTGTTAAATTCGATGTTAAATTTCATTTCCCATACTTATTTTGGAAAGGCTCAGGTGACAAACATGGAAAAAAAGACAGCAAGGTGCAGCAAGGTGAAGTTTAGGTTTTATTTTTCCATTGTTTCTCATAGGAAGACTAAGTCAGTTTATGTGAGCTGGAAACAATCCAGTCTTTGGTACCAAAATAAAAGGAAAGCATCTACAGCAGCCCTAGGTCAGACCTCACACAGGCTCTCCCTGTGCCTTCCACACTCAAAAGAACGAAAGGAAAAACGTTCAGCTCCAGGTTTGAACAAAACACAGCTGGACCAAATTCAACTTGTACACCAGAAGGAACATGGCTCCCCTCAATTAATCTACAGTTTAGTATGATCAAGTTTTCAGGAAATACAAGTTGTCTCTCCCTCCCAATCAATTAAGCAGTTTTTTTTTTTTTTATTATGTGACAAAACAAAAGGGTTAATGAAAAAACATTTTCACATGATTTTTGCATTTTTATTCCTACAGGTAAACAATGATAAGTATAACTGGATCAAATGGCACTTAGTTTGTGTTGTTCCATAGTGTTCACAACACTATGCTACGTAGTGTGCATAAACTAGTGTACACTAGGCCATAATGAGCTTTATGTACACTACGTCGATTGGTTCATTTTTCGCTAAAGGCTAATACTGCATGCAAGTGTTGTCATTATTAACTCGTTCGTGAGGAAAATGAAAAATGGACCTCATTTTACATACAACATAATAAAATCATACAAAAGTTTTATATGATCCCCTCTGAGAGCGTGGGACGGCTGGCTATTTACAGAAAGCTGCACGGAAGCATTAGGGGCAGCGAGATTCCGAACGCAGACCGGGGTGGCGGGGGCTACAGCAGGGCCCAGCCCCACTTTACAGGATGACGAAGGTGAACAGGGCCATGATGGCGGCACTGATGAGGCCCGAGATCGGCACCGTCACGAACCAGGCCAGGAAGATGTTCCGGAAGAGACGCCAGTCCACCGCTTTCCTGGACCGCAGCCAGCCTACGGCGACCACGGAACCCACCTGGGTGGGAACAACGGTTGAGCGACACACACCTCCCAAAGTATGATGAAAAACCAAGACGGTGTTCCCGGCATGGCCACGCCCCTTTCCCGCTCAGTTACCTTGCAGTGGGTAGTGCTGACAGGAAGACCGATGTTGGAGGCGACTACCACAGTCACGGCCGAGGCCAACTCAATACTAAATCCACTAAATGGTACATAAGAAAAAAGATTATGAACCAGCCTAAACATAAAGAAACTTCACCAAATACAGGCTGGATGGAAAAGTGTCAGTCACCTGGAGGGAGTTATGGGGGTCAGGTCCTTGCCCATGGTCTGGATGACACGGCGCCCCCATACCCACAGGCCGGCGCAAATACCCGCACCCCCAAAAAGCAGCAGCCAGATAGGCGTGGGGGCACTGGAGGCCACGCTCCCGCTGGAGAAGACCAGCCACAGGGCTACCAGTGGCCCAATGGCATTGCTGAGGAGCAGAAGGAACAAGGTGGGTGATTCCCAAACTCTGTT
Organism: Petrocephalus sullivani; assembly: GCA_026780845.1. NCBI lineage: Eukaryota > Metazoa > Chordata > Actinopteri > Osteoglossiformes > Mormyridae > Petrocephalus > Petrocephalus sullivani. Next base: position 5,055,870 of record JAODKM010000039.1, read on the forward strand.
AGAGCGTACGTACCTCGGCGGCACTCGAAGACGCTGACACGCCCGCCGCCCACCTGACGTCGTTACCGCCGTGTGCGAAGGAGCCGAAGCAGGCGGTGAGGATCTGCAGGAACTGGAAGAGCATGGAGACCTCGGCCCGGTCCTCCTCCAGTCCGTCATCCTCCAGCGAGCCCTGGCTGCTGGCACCGTCAGCCACCTCCACGGTGACCTGGCCCTCCGGGGGCGGGGCCTCCTCCACGCCCGGCTCGGCCACAGCGTTGCAGTAGCTGGTGTAGCTGTCCATGCGCACGCGCTTGCGCTCGCCGTCGTCGCTGCTGCTGGCGGTGAGCCGGCCCTCGGGCTCCCTGGGCCGCAGGTCGCCGTGCATGCCGTAGATGGCCAGCGTGTACGAGGTGTAGCTGTTGTTACGCCGCATGGGCCGCTCGCCAGACTCGCCCAGGCAGTCGCCCACTGAGGCCAGGTGCAGCTTGTGCAGCAGGTCCTTGTAGAGGCCAGAGTCCTTGTGCACCGTGTGGTACTGGCTGTAGCTGTTGCCGGGAACCTGGATAGTGCCGTTGCTGAAGTGGACCTGAGGTGGCTGGTGAACTGAAGACGGGAGAGACCGAATGACGTTACAGTGTCATGGTGCTGGAACCAGGGAGTTAAACAGACAAAGTGACGTGGCCGGGAGGAGGTACTAAGAGACTGGCCGGTACCATTGCTGTCCGATCCACCGATCTCTCTGCTCTCCTTATCGTCCGTGTCCTCAGAGTCGCCGATGTCAAACGCCGCCCTGCGCTCCTCCAAGGGAGGGGGAGATTGTGGGGGAGGCAAATCCGGGGATGTCGGTTTTGGGGAATCCTCAGGGGCCACCTTCAGGAGGTCTTTCTCCATCAGGGGACGCCCAGAAGGGCTCGTCTTCACCTGACCTGCAGGGAAAGCGGCGGAAGAACTTAGCCAAGCAGGTGAGAGGGACTGGTTAGCTAAAGCCAAGTGGGAAGCAGGCTTTTAACTAATAGCTTCGGCCTGTCCCGTGATCCACTACTAGCAGAACTTAGTAATTATTAATCAACTTGACCTTAATGCTGAACTCTATATTTGACTTTCAGGTGCCTGATGAATGGTCAAACCCAGAGACCGGTCTGACAGACCTCTGGCATTTAAATGCAAAATGGTGGCTGGAAAACCAACCAAAACAATTCTGCATTTCCTCACACTAGGAACGATCACAGGCTGTTCTGACACCAGAACAAAACCCCACCCACGACAATTCAACTATTCTTTAAGAATGTCAACATTGTAACATTAATACACCAAAATAATTATGTCGACGAAATGCAGGCATGAGCAAACTACTGTAATAAAATATTTGATTTCTGATCCACCCATACTTTTCTTTGTAGTTATAATTACATAATAGCGCCTGCGTGTGTCATTATTAGCGATACGCTGTCCACATTGGCCGTGAATAAATCGCAAGCGACACACAATCCGGATCAGAGTTCAGAGGGGGGGCTCTGGCACGTAGCCAGCCGGAGGCCGTCGTGCTCGGGGCGGCCCACTTACGCTCAATCTTCTTCCTGAGGCGTGGGCAGACAAGGAACCAGACGATCAGGGCCGTGAGGACGGCAAAGCCCATGGAGATGAGCAGTATGCCCCACCAGCGAATGCCATCGTAGCCCAGGACTACACGGGCCGGGGGGGGGGACAAAGGGAGAGACAGAGGCCGTGTTGAGACAAGGGGGAGCAGATGGCCCCAATCCTAAACACGCACACACGGGGCTCCAGATCTTCTACTTCACGGACGATCCTTTGTTTGGGGTGGGGGGGTGGGGGGGTTGATGGGAAGCCCGCCCACAGCTGCATCACTCAAAAAAAATATTTGTTTTTTGCTCCTTACAAAAGCTGCAAGGGCAACAAAGAAGGGGGGCGGGTGGGTAGCGGGGTTGTGAAATGTACACCGTACACAGCGCGATGTTGTGAGTCAAAGCACGAGAGGGCGATTTCAACACACACACACACACACACACACACACACACACACACACACACACACACACACACACACACACACAGTGACAGGGCAGGATGCCTCACCCACAGAGGGCTGCAGGAGAGGACTCGTACTGGGTTAGGGCCAGGGGGCGGGGCCAGCGCTCGCCTATGATTATGCAACAGATGCGACTGGGAACGGTGGCATGGGGGCTGGGGGCACCCGCGATGACTCAGCAAGGCCACCACACAGCATGCCAGGGAGAAGCAACAGCCCTCAACTCAGTCTCACACCACACTGCGGGCTGTGCGGCAATTAGAGAGTCTTTGCATCACAATTCTCCTCTGGGCTATAAGGCAGAGGTAAAAGAGGGGGAGAGATGGTCACATTGGGGGCCTTCAGCTGGGTGGGGAGTCTCATAACCTCCTGGGAAGTCTGTACCTTCAAATACCAAGAAGCCACCAGCTGGGCCCCCCAGATAAGTGCAAGTCACCAGCAGGGGGCGATTCAGGCAGCCAAAGCCCCCTAACATAGCCGTCCTGGCCCTGCCCTCAATACCCCTCGGATCTTATGATAAGTGTTCATCATAAGTCACGAGGGGGCTGAGCAGAGTCAGCGGTGTCTATCTGAGAGATGCCACGCACTCGGGCCTCTCAGATAGCGGGACCCCAAAGGGCGCGGGGTTCAAGGGCCGGCTGCCATGTCAGCGGGAGTAGAGGCGAGAGGCTCTGGCCCGAAATGACCTTCCTCTCCCCACAAGTCACTGCCCACGCTCAGCAGAGGAGTGTGAAGTGCACAAACTGGGAAAGCCACAGTAGTCTGGGAAGCAAGGCAGGCAGAGGAGGAGACGTGTCGGCCCGCGACTCCGGACCACACCTCGGAATGTCGCAGGCCTTGTCGAAAAACAGCAGCCTGCCCCTCTCTCTCAGGAAGCTCGACAGACAGCTCCACAAACAGCTCACCAGAGCAGCCCGGTCTGGACTGGAGCTTGTGGGCAACGTGGGGATCTGAGCCACCGTGAATCAGTGCACAAAGACTTACTCACTTGCCCTACACACCAGAAACGACCACGGGCGTCTGTGTGCAATGGGGAGCCAAATTAGAGCTACGTACTGATCACAGGTTATGGAATTAATAAAGGAAGCATCGTGCTTCATTCATGTTCTATACGGTTAGGACGTTTGTCTTCAATCTCAGTTATTCTGGGGACAGGAAAGAGTTAAAAAGTAAAAAGGCTCAGAAAGTTAAAAAGGCTCAGAAAACTGTAGAAGGAATTGTGGGAATGAGCTGTGACTGTCCTTCTGAATTCAGAAAGCATCTGACCGGACACGGTACTTTAACTCTGTCGCCGCACGGTACAAACTGCAGAGCTGCTTGTAAACTACACTTTGCTCTAAAGTACCGGTGACTGCAAGAGGCAAACAGGCTGGCGCCAAGTGGGTCAGCCAGGGCATCGTGACGTGGCCATTTTAAGGCACCAAATCCTTTAAATAGACGCCATGGAGCACTTAGCTAGCACTGTGCAAAGGCTGTGATTTCCAGGTGTTATCCGAACAGTGTCTGTGGGGTGGCCATTAGTGTCCATCCATTTAGCTAATGGTGCACAGAAAATTAAGGAGTGGCTTCCGGGCAGGTCAGAGGAAAGAAAGGAGAAGTCAGATTTAGGAAGCAGACCGGAAGAGGGAAAGGGAGATCATTAGGGGTGAGGGCCAGGTCTCCTCAGCCGAGCTCAGCCGCTGCCCTGGGTCTTGCAGCACTATCTCCGAGCTCAGCAGGAGGATCTGTCAGCTTTGCTCCTGGTGATTGATGTTCATGCACTTTTTTGCTGTAAATATGCTGAAGTGCAGAGGTGGAAATTTCAGGTCCAGAAAGTCAAAATCCAGACCACGATTTAGTTTCAACCAAACAGCCGAGTACTCTGTGAATATGACTCTTTATATTCAACTGGTTGGTTGAAACTAAATCATGGTCTGGATCTGAAATTTCCACCTCTGCTGAAAAAAAAAGAGCTAAAGCTTCCCTTCCAAACATACTTGGCATATATGAAATCTCTCCAGCTCCCAAAGACCGTCGATTTCAGCCTGTGTGGCACAGAGCTGATTAAATGCAGAGGTGGCTAGTTCATAAAGTCCGTAAAGTAAAAATCCAGACCAAGATTTTGTTCCAGTCCAACCAATTGAGTCTAAAGAGTCACAGAGTACTAAATTGGTTGGTTGAAACAATTTTGGTCTGGAGTTGTTCTTTCTGGACCTGAACTATCCACATTAGATTTATTGCTTATTTATAAAACAGATGTATCGGTCTTGAATGGAACCATGTACAGCTTAAAGCTGCATTAAACGGCTTCCTGATGTTAACCCGGGAAGCTCCTGTACTTAGTCTTCTGTTCTGCCTAGTCCAACTTGTAAGAGTCAGTGTTAGTCTGGACTCCTGAATCTTAAGGGCTGTGTGTGTGTGTGTGTGTGTGTGTGGCTGTGTGGCTGTGAAGCTCTGGTTGTGTGTGTGTGTGTGTGTGTGTGTGTGTGGCTGTGAAGCTCTGGTTGTGTGTGTGTGTGTGTGTGTGTGTGTGTGTGTGTGTGTGTGTCTGTGTGGGCCTGTGTGTGTGTGTGTGTGTGTGTGAGTGGGTGTGTGTGTGTGATTGTGTGAG
>JAODKM010000039.1:5063906-5079896 GCA_026780845.1 Petrocephalus sullivani
GACTGGGATTGGGGGGGGGGGGGTGGGGGCCTTACCGATTCTGAGCAGCTCCAGCCAATGCACCCCCTGCTGGCCCTTCGCTACCAGAGAGAAGCCAATGGTAGCTCCCACAATGCAATGGGTACCGGAGATGGGCAGCTTCAGGAAGGAGGCCGCCAGCTGCCACACAGCAGACCCTAAAACGGAGCCACAAAGTCATGAAGTCACAAAGTCATGCTTCTGGGCTCGTTGGCATAATGAGCGCAGGCGACCGCAGACGACCCCCTCGGCACACGCTCACCGAACATGGCGCTGATGGAGCCGGCCATCAGCAGGGGCTCTGAGCCGTTGTACATGTTGACGTCGATGATGCCCTTGCGGATGGTCTCACTGACCTTCGCACCCAACAGGATGGAGCCCAGCGTCTCAAACACTGTGGCCAGGATGCAGGCCTGCCGCAAGGTGACCACGCCGGAGCCCACAGCTGTGCCGAAGGAGTTGGCCACGTCGTTGGCGCCCACCGAGAAAGCCAGGATGAAGGCGATGATGAAGCCCACCACCACCATCCACAGGTAATCAGACAGCGGGGACTGGGAGACCACCGCCAGCGTAGTGGCCGCAACCAGCGAGGCCAGAGTAGTTGACTCCATCTCTAAATATTCACACGCTTAGCAAGTAATAAATTATTTTTAATATAAAAAAATATATATTCTTTATCAAAATTAGAATAATTTACAAAAAAAATGAGGTACTGGTACTTTGATTCTTTAAAAATAAATAACTCCCACAGGTCTTCACCTTTCACCTACAGGATTTGGATAAATATGTAAACTAAAATAATTTATTTGGCTCCTTTTTGGCCTTAAATAGAAGCAAATAGATGAGACAGGGGGCTAAAGTTACTGCTATCCCCTGAGCAAACAAATAATGTTGAGGTCTGTGTAGCTTTTTGAAACTATGCAGCCAGAACAGGCATCCATGTTGCAGCCAGGACTCTGGAGGATTTGTACCACATCCTGAAATGAAGAGGGAGAAACATTAAATATGTTATTTCTTTCTGGAAGCACCATTATCCACAGAGGTATCTACAGTGAGGGTGCTACCAGCTAAACACATTAAAATGCAGGAGTATCCTTACGCCAACAAAAACAAACAACAGTGACACTCATCTTTGGTGGGGAATGCCAGACCCGATGAATGCCGAACAGTGGACAGAGTGCCACAAGGTCAAGATGTACAGGTCACTACAGTGCACACATGTTCTGGACAGAGGACAGGTACCCTGCTGGCCACACTCATTTAGCCCGCAAACGCCGATCCTGTCCACAGTCCAGTGTTTTCCTGTCATTTACACGGCCTTGAAACAATGCGTAAAGGATAACACGTTTAGGCAGCAAGAGGCGCTCTGGCCCGTGCAGCCTTTGGGATAAGGTCTGGCTGATTCTTCTCCCCCCCCCAAGTGCTTGGCAATCTACTGCCAAAGGAGCATTTATAATGGCCTTGGCAGGTGTGAGAAGCAGGGTGAGCTCCTGACAATGGCACCCAGCCCTGTGGAGATTTCCACAAGAACCCCGCATTAAACGTGAATCGTTTCTGAACCCGTAATTCTTGCTCAGTTTGCACGACCACAGAAATAATCTGTGGCTCCTTTTTCCTTACGAACACAGGTGACACGTTCCTGAGCAAGCAATACTACGGGGAAGTTTAATAGCAGTCCATGTGACAGAAGTCATAGATACATTTAAGAGCAGAGCAGGGCCTCGCAGGGTTCGGCTGGCCGTCCGCTCCCTGCCATATGGGACGCACGCCACATGACTAGTGCAAACGCTAAAGGTAACCTTCCAAAGATTACATTCACAACAAAACCATAACCATTTAAAGCACCGCCTTCCCCATTTAAGCCATGATTTCGGAGCGGTGCCGCACGCTCGTCTCGTCCTTAGAGCTCCGGACATACGAGGCGTCTCGGGAAAGTACAGACGGAAAGTGGTCGGCCGGCGGCCGGCTTAGACCCATCCCCCCCGGTCGTCATGTGTGAAGGACGAGCTTCCTCCAGGAAGGCGGGTGATTATCGAACTGCATTCATCCCACGGAATACAGACACGTAACACTTTTTTATGGCCAAGTATATAACAGAAGGAGCCCCGATTCCCGGAGCCCCGCCGTGCCCAGCCCGGCAGACACATCCACAGCCAGGAGAGGGGCGAAGCACGCGGTACCGCTCGCGCCCGGAGCACGGGGACTGCCATCGCGGCGGTAACGAGCGCCGTCCGGCGGCTCGCGCGTCCCGCTCCGGTCACGTGCGCGCTATGATGCAACCCCACGCGCATCATTCATACTTTAGTTTGCAATACCGGCGAAAATGTCGCGATTTTCCCCTTCCGTAACAATATGCGTCCTTAAAAAAAAAAACGCAATTCGTCCTAACGAACTGCCGCGCTGGCTAAATTAAAGGAGCGGGCTACCCAGACAGTGGCACACTTATTTTCCAAACCCGAACGAAAAATAATATATGATAAACTAAAAGCGAATAAATGAGACATACTCACCAAATTAAAAAACGGCGCTGTGTGGAGAATGGGGAAATGTCCCGCTCTCGCTGCAATAAGCGCGGGAGAGATCTGCCTCCCAAAAACGAAAGTCACGGCCGCCGGCAGTAAGCGCGACCCCGCGGCTCCGGCTCGCCCAGGACAGTCTGACAGCCTGAACCTGATGCCTGTCTGATAACCTCTTAGCTTCCCGTACGCCGACAGACCCAGCCCGACTCCTCCGCGCTTTGACACCGATCGCCTGCCTCCTTATAATTTATGCCCTAGAAATGGGAGGGGGCTGCCGGGCTCGCCTCCGCACGTCACGGCAGTCCGGCGCAGCCGCCGCTTAATAATCGATAGCTCTGCGTCTCCCACATTTATCGTATAGATTCCACATAAGCAACAAAAAACACACTAATGAAACAAACAGGCCGCCCTTTGCTTTGCTACGTTTCGTGACCCGCGACAACATCCGCACCGAACCGAGTCTGGAAACACTGAAAGGTATATTGGAGTGCATATAAAAACTGGTAACAGCACACGTACATGTGCGTGGGGAAAAGCGACCGGGGCATCAGCTAAAGTGCCAGTCAGTCTCGTTATCAGCAGTTATAACTACATGCAGCATGCGGGGTTTGTCCCGCAGTTTAACGCCGCAGGGGACGGCAAAGGCGGGCGAACTGTCAGTGTTACCGTGTAACTTAGGTTTGCTTAGTCCGGGGAGCAGCATGTTAGTCGGCATTACAAACTTTTCCACAATTTTTATTAGTTAACATTAAATATGTAATTTAATAATCGCACATTTGAACTAATCGCTCATTGTTATCCATAAATGTACGCCTATCTATATCTTTAAACTGATAGGGGCTTATTACATGCGTATTGCCTTCAGTCCAGGACGCTGATAATGACTTAATGACAGTGAAGCTACGAAAGGTTTTCTAACCGGAAAACGCGACGCACGTCGGTGTATGCGTGCGGAACATATTAAACATAACTCCGGGTCGTGTAATACTGGAAGGACACAACTTCCACATTTTGATCATTGAGTTACTGAACAGGCCCTCTGCGTGGACGCAAAGCCCGCCGGGCAAACAGCCCAGCACGTGTCCAAAGACAGAGAGAAGTGGCGGCGGAGCTCCCATCGGAACAGACGCGCCATTCTCTTCGTCCCGCTTCGCGTCTGGAGAGCACACGCAGTAGCTATGTATCGCTTGGACAAAATGCCAAAAGGGGTCTGCTTATGTTTACTTTTCGTCTACGTTTAAAAACTGCTGCCAAGCATTATAATTGCAGGGAAATGAAACGTGCAGGCAAGCTGCCCTCGCCGGGACTCGCGTTACGCTGGGTTTGATGCGGAGCCGGGAGGCAGGGGACACTCGCGCGCACGCCGGCAGCGCGTGATAGCGCTGTGCTCCAGGTCCTTAGAGACCTCCCTCTTACGTCATAAGCAAATAAGGGCGGAGTCGGATTTCCATATAAGGCAATGTCTCCTTAAGTCGCCGGGGTCTGGCCCGGATAAACCCGGTTTCGGCTGGGCCACGAGCTCTGAGTGGAATGCCTTTGTGAGACGCGCGGGCCTTTGATGCAAACCAGTCTTACATATATAATTATGAGTGAATCTGTTTTATTTTAGCGCGGTCAAGCTTACCTATTTTCAAAGTGTAATTAATTTAGCGAATAAAAATGATTACGAGATGCGGCGGCGTGCAGCTCAGTAAAAAGGCACCTTGTTGTTTGGTGCATTACAGCAGGTTGGGGATCTTTGTCCATGTCTGGACAGCAGAGCCTCGGAGTAATCGTATAACCCCTGAGCCTTTGAGGGCATCTGGACGCTGGCTGCGGCTGCTCTCTGACCAAAAGTTTTCTAAACTCATACCTCACCTAGGCTGGAAAAGTGCCCGCTAAATTAAATATAATGCAGTTACTCAACAAATACGAAGTTATGTTTATGTTTTGTACTAAATTATGAGGTAAGTAAGGAGTTGGGGCAAGACAATACACAAATACAAGGTGCCTTTTTAAATCCTAGTCCATACTGCATTTATAGATGGCAATCAATTAAATTTTATGTCAAAACACGATGTTATACATATAATAATATGGTTCGGAGGCCTCCCAAAAAATAATGTCAGCTGTTTTTTCTACCTGCCTGGGTCAAGGGGATTAATTATTTTTAAATGCCTTTTTTTAGATACCTACTCGTCTGTATTGTTGGATGAATTCTTTATTTTAATTATTTTAACAGGGAGAGTGAGGCGCAGTTAAGGTAGTGCCCAGATGGGATATGACATCGCATGATTTTAAAGATCTACACAAACCTGACCAAGATAAGCAGTTAGAAGATGGATGGATGAATGAAATGTTTGAAAATGGTACACAATGTGACTGTGGGAGCATCACCTTACTGTTTATATTCTCTCTCTGTTTTGCCAAATACCGGTGCCGCTAAAAGCTTCTCCAGTAATGAGGCATTTGAGGAGTTTGGAGACCAGAGAAAACCACAGGCAAACAAATGCCATCCCTTCCACAAGGGCCCCAGAAAGTGGCTAGGTTGAGCAAGTTCTGGGTCTGAGAAAAATTTGAATCTTTGTTTTCAGTGCATTAACCGTTAGATATAATGAGTAGTCTGTTGTCTGCTTGCTGAGAATGACAGGTTTCTGTGCAGTATTTTGCCGAGACCTGCCACAAAGTATCATCCGTATAATTCTTTTCAGTTTATCTTATTTCTGTAGGTGGTTCCACAGTGTCTGGGATCTGACTTTAGGGGAGCAATTTGGTTAAATGGCACAGGGACACTAAGGGAAATTTCTCACTGGAGAACATTTGCAAAGCTGTGACATCAAGTGTCACCACATTATAAGGAGTGTACTTCTGAAAATCCCACAAAGAGTGTACCAATTTTTGCGAGTCAGGCAATGGAATCAGGGGCGGACATATCATAAGGCAAGGGCAGGCAGCTGCCCCCCAAAACTAGGGGCTCCATGCAGACATTTTCCAGGAGTTACATTTAATGATATAACACAATATGGCCATTTAAATGATAGCAACATGAATGTTATTTGCATTTTTAGCCACAGTTTTCAGGACAGACAAAGTTGCCCCCATCCCAGCTGTAATGGACTATCCTACTTTGAGACTTCGTCCTGCCCAGCTCTCCATTGCCACTGGAGGCTACCAGCTGCTCACTGCCCAGCGAACCGGCTCCAAGTAACAACAAGAAGATGGCACAGAGATTCAAGACTGACATTACATCTCACTTGTCTGATACTGTCCCACTAGAGTGGCAGAGAGCTTGTGAACAGACGTGGAGGGAGCACAATTAGAAGAACATATGCAGAAATTCAAGACTAACATTAGCAAAATAGGCAACGGATAAACCTCAAATTTGACCCATTGATCCTTTGGAATGACCCGGAGCTTTACTGCTGCCGTTCCGCACCATGATTAGAATATTATTGATGTCCGATTGTTTATAATTCCCTCCCGTTTCTCTTTCGGCTCCAAAAATATCTCCAGTGACCGACTTAGGGGGCCCCGTTTCCCAATTCAACATAGGGCTCTCAGTGAAGCTAGTCCCCTCCTGAATGGAATAACTCTCAGCGCACAGGGCTGGGGATACAGGGGATAAAAACTGGAAACTGTGACCAGAAGGATGCATGTTCAAGTCCTGGTATTCGTGCCATAGCTTTTCCTAAGTTCTAAGTTCTATAATAATATAGAACTTAGAACTTAGCAACAATAGTAATATTATACTGCAGGGAACAAAAAGGAGCACTAAGCTGGGCCATACAGCCAACACATAACATGTGTTTCAGTTTAAACAACCGTGTAGCTGGCATGCAGACTGTTTGACATTCAGAGTGTGTTGCAATATCATGTAATTAGAGCACAATGTACCGTAACTCTGTATTAATGGCGTAAGACAACATGGAGCACTAACTCAGAGCCTGAAGAAGGCGATTAACCCACCGATTCATTGTGAAACTTCAAGCCAGCTAACATTACTTCCCATCTCAATGCAAGCTTTATTTTTTTTGGCGTGACTAGTACATTTGTAATAATGCATCAAGAATATACATAACGGCTGAGTTCTTCTTGATCTGTTGAGTTGTGCACCATTGTAAGTTTTCCTCAGGGAGCTTCAAACAAGACGTAACATAAAGGCCCAGTACCTTGTACTCTGGTTCTGCCAACACCAAACATGGCACCTGGTGTGATGGCACTGCCACACAAGCCATGCCTGTAGTCCAGTCACCCATGTGAAGTTCTCTTGTGGTGCCCAAAAAAAGGTTCCTTCAGCTGGTGACCTGTGTAAAGAAACCAGGTACAACAGGAAACTTATTCTTGGGAGGAAATTGAAAAGTTTTCTTGTCAATCACAGATGTTAGCTTTACCTGTTATTGTAAATGGTCAGACAAAATGAATAGATTAAAATTAACAGAAATATACATTTGAGTTAGTTTAGTAGTTTAGTTATTGGGAGCACTGTAATACTTTCTGTATGTGTACACTGTATGTGTGTTTGCTTTATGACTATTCCAACTAGTCAATGAAATATTATCCATTGTCTTATGTTGCATTGCTTATTTTCATTACTGAGACTGATCACCATCTGGATCCATGAGAGGAGTAATCCAGAACATGGAGTGAAGACCATTTTCTACAGGCCAGAGAAGTCGTAGCAAGAATTCCTATCATTTTCTTACTACCCCATTTTATCTTATCTTACAAATTACTATATGTGTACAGACTGATATGTGGAAATGAAACCTGCACCAACCGCTCTAGGATGTGAACCCAGTGACCCGATCTGTCCCACAGCACTGGTACCCGTTCCACTCGCTGACCCGGTCTGTCCCACAGCACATGTACCCGTTCCACTCGCTGACCCGGTCTGTCCCACAGCCCATGTACCCGTTCCACACGCTGGCCCGGTCTGTCCCACAGCACATGTACCCGTTCCACTCGCTGGCCCGGTCTGTGCCACAGCACAAGTACCCGTTCCACTCGCTGACCCGGTCTGTCCCACAGCACTGGTACCCATTCCACTCGCTGACCCGGTCTATCCCACAGCAGATGTTTGCTTGTGTTACCTGATGCCAGATTAATGAGCACGGCGTCGTTGCACACAAGCTGGGTCCATGGGACCTAACCCGGTGAGGACAGTAGATGGAGAGCCCAATAATAATGGTACTGGGTAGGCTTTATACAAATCAGACACAGAAGCATCAGAGGACAATCAAAGAAGTTCATCAACTACTCTGCGTCCCGACACACAGGGGCCTTGTGGTGAACTTGTGGCATTTTTTCACTGCCACCAGAAACCAAACTGTACCTAAGCCGTGCTGTGAGGAGACAGTTTTCCGTTGTAAATTATATGAGCCATACCTCTGCTGATGTGGTCCTGCTTACTAGCAGGGCTGAGAGTATGAGCAAACTGAGCCGCTTGTGTCGCCACTATTCGATTCGTCGAAATGCGGAGATACCGTGATCTGTGTTGATACGCATGGATAATGGGAAAACAGGGTATATTCTCTGTTATTCATTAGTAGCAGTATCGCACGTTGCGATATATTGACACATTTCAGATAACTAGGAACTTGAAAATTTCCACCTTCCAACTTAAAAAGTACTACAGAACAGCCAAATCAAATGGATTCGTAATAGAAAAAATTATGTAAGCTAACGCTAATTCCACTAGCATTTGATGCTAACATAATACTTTCCTCACAGATGTGCTAGGAAATTAGGAAATTAGCACACAGCAAATCATGATGTACAGCATGTGAACAGTAAATAAGTATCTCCTTGGTTTTACGTCACTGTCTCTCTCCAAGCCTAGCAGCGCCTTGACCGGGCTGACCCCTCTTCAGTGGAAAATCAAAGCGTGCTGGACTCGCACTGCAAGTAGCATCTCCTTCCGGTTCCTCCCCCTGGTTCCTCTATGCCAGTGGAAAGGTGCCTTTGCTCCTCCATTCTGTTCCTCAGGACTTCTGCACTCCACTCTGCAGTGTCACACAAAGCAAAGGTTTTTTTTTGCGCTGCTTTGTCGCGGTTTCCCAGAATGTTTACATGTCACCTCCATAAATCACATACGGGGAGATGATGACTTGAGAATGCGTTTGCTTCGGGTGTGTTTACTAGTCTCCTTTGACTTTTCCTTAAACGCTAAGCGCCTCGCTCACAGTGGATCTGCCTGAACAATAGCCCAATAATTACATTGTTTAGCTCTTGTGGCGCCAGGCAACAGGCAGTATAGTTTCAGGAGGCTTTGTTTATCAACATGCATTAATTACAACTTCAACTTGACCCACAAGCTCTTATCAACAATGCAGAGAACAGAACAGGTCTTCTGTGGCATCATGGGAAAAAGCAGGGGCAACAGGTCGGCGGCGGTTAAGGTCCTGAGAAGGTGACGCCTTGTGATACAGGTTTCTGCTGGACCCAGAAGTTGCTTAAATATCCACATCTAAGCAGACCAGCATGGGAAAGGAGTCCAGAGAGGATTATCGAGGAGCACCAGGGATTCGTAGAGTTTGGTAAAGCTGTGTAAAGCTTCTTGTGTTTTTGGCTACATACCCCTCCATCCCATGCCCTTCCACGTAACTCGCCCCTTACTCTTCTATCTTCTTACACTTCTATCGTACATCCATTAACCAAAAACATGCACTAAAGCCTGGATTTTGAAACCCCTCCCCAGCTTATCTCTGACCTCATTGTCTGAACATGACTTTGTTCTTGCAGTTACGGACTCTCTGTGGATGGGTCTTCATCACGCCTGGCTTGTTTGATCTGTTACAGTCTCTCATGCTGCATATGAATCCACCCATGTCTCATCTTCTTTTTACCTCACATTTAATTTCTGATCCCTCTATTACTCAGGTTCAAAGACAGTGTCGGTAGTGGCAGCACGAAGGCACACTGTGGTGTGTTCACAGGCCCGGCTAATCGCAGCTCACCCCGTGATTAGACATCAACCCTAATTCACTAATAATAATCATCCATTAATAGTAAAGCTAAATCCAGTCCTCGCAGCTCACGGAAGTCAGCAGATTAGCGCAGGCAAAACTCCAAAATGCTGACTCCATTGGTTTTATATTTTTCAGGACAGTTTTTTTTTGTTAGTTTGCCATCACCGGAACGGACTGCACTCCTCCTGACCTCTGACCCCTGGATCGCTGTCTAAATGGCCTGTTAAACTTTACCTTGACTTTATATTTTTAGCCCGGGAAACAAAAAATGATACAGAACATAGGCAGTGACCCTTTTGCCACATAAACAAAATGTTCTAAAATGGAAAATAAACGTACATTAGTCATTAGTGGTTTGTTTATTAAATACAGCAACAGCTAATAATTAATGAAGTAATATTATTCTGTAGTCTACATGGATTATTCAAGGTTTCGCAAGTAGCAACTTTGAACAGAAGCATCAGTTAAATAAAATGAACCAGTTAAAAATAAACAACTACATTAACAGTAATTTAAGGAGAAGGAAAATAAACAGCAGGTGATGGTAATTCTCAATGCTGCTATGAGACCCAGCTCCTGAGGGCTGTGTGCTTACACTTACAGCGTGTTTATGACATGATGAAGTTGATAACTTTTCCTGGCACAAACGTATTCATTCTCTGGACGTAAGCGCTTCTCACCTTTCTCTGCGAGATGTTAGTTTAAAATAGGAGGTGGTGAGTTTGGGATCTGGAGAGTTTGACTTGGCACCATGGCTGGAGCCCGGATCGCATGGCTGTGGAGCGACATTGACACTGTTTCGCTCCCTCTATCTGTGTGTTCATTAACAGGGGGATTGTTAGGGCAAAACTGGACATTTCCGTGCAGTTTCTAAAACTTAATGTTAAAAGTTAAAAATTACAAAAATTTTTACTTATTTAAGCTCAAATGACTATTTGGAAACCCTGTAAAACAACCTGTTAGTTTGGCTCCATTAATACAACAGAAGGTCCAATTTTTCAGGCATTGGCCTGAACAATACCACTTCCTCAGATCCAGACAGAGAGCTGTTTGTGTGTAAAATTCATTTAATGTTCAGTGATTTTAAGAAATTGTGGAAAGTTCTTCTAGCTAATCGGTATCTTTTTTTATTCCTAGAATTTTATAACAATAGAAGATGACAAAATTGGAAAAGAAACACCATTGTGCCAGGACTAGGCTTCCACCTCTTAGGATACACATCAAGGCGCTTCTAAGGAACAAGGCGTATAACCCCAGCCAACATGCTGTCACATATGTAAAGTAAGATCCTGGTTTTCAATAAACATTTACAAGCAACACAGACTGCAATTTGCAGGTCGGTCAGTCTAAAATTGGTTACTAAATGTCAAACATCTGCAACTATAAGGAAACTGGAATCTTTTAAACACGAAGAGAAAACTGGAAAATGGGTGCCCATGACTAAGGCCATTGGAGGAGGTCCTAGAAGGTAGGAAACGCCTTTTCCCTGCTTGTCACTTGTTCCAGCCCCACTGAAGGTCCTGCTTTATAGCTACCCACTGGCTCCACTACCTTTTCCCTTTTCCAGGAAAGCCAGCAGCATTTGCAGGTTCCAAAGGTGACGCCTGACGTTCTCCCCCGCAGCCTTGATGCTCCTCTTTAGCACAGACTGAAAACAGGAAATGGGCTCTGAGCTGAAATACTGCGGTTTGCCGTGTCTCACCCACGCGTGTCCGCAATTATTCCTACGGCTGCCAGAGTCCCTTCAGGCCAAATATCCCAGAGTCAGGCGCACTCGTGATCCCTGGCATCCAGAATAAGAGGTGGGAGTATTTACATGCAGGGCTGTACCATCCTGGGCTAGTAAATAGTGCTCATACAAAGAGTGCACATAGACATGCACTCGCATGCATTTGCCTGTACCAGAGGCAGTCGGCTCCATTCACTCTGTACTGGGTGCACACTACTCAAATTCCTCAAACCGTACCAGCATCCTGGAGTTCCAGACAACATACAGGGAATGTACCACCTGAACATCTGCCAGAGAGGACATACAGCCAGATTTCCTGTCTTTAAAAGATGGTGATGGGCTGATATGTTGTCTGAGGAACCGGCTGTTCTTTCTGTGAAATCCACCATGACAGTAAAAATTGACATTTCTGGGTCATGGTTTCCGGGTCATGACCGTGCAGCTGGAAGGTGACTGTGAAGCCATAACCGTGCACTGGGATGTCCGAGAGCATGCAGAAGCCGGGAGAAAGCTGAAGCTCACTAGCCGGTGGACAGAACAGTAAAGGACTGGGAAGTCTACGTATTATGGTCTGTCTTCTGATCGTGGAGAAGGACTGACTTCCTTAACAGGAGCACAACTTCTGATTGACAGGCAGCAACCCAGTCAGAGGCAGTGACGTTGTGGCGCTGATCACTGCACCCAGCTGGGGAGGGGTCTCATCTGTTTAGCTTTAGCGTTTTCACCGTGTCGCTAACTTAAACCTGGCTAACTTAGACCTGATCCACAGCTGACTTACATTAAACCCCTATATAAACACATACCATAGACTGATGAGCAAAGTAATTTTTTAAATAAAAGTCAAGCATTTGAAAATAACAGCAGTTTACTATTGATTTAAATTGCCCATAACTGATTGTATGGAAATAGCTAACAAAGAAAGACATTAAATACAGGTTTTTGGGGTAATTAGCATTTCCATGGAGTTTAAAGCAAAATGCATTCCCCTGTGGTTCTGGCACACAGATGAAACTAGCAGCCGCACGTGTTATATCAAAGCCATTTTGTTTGCCTTTCTTAGGACAGGAGGTATTAGTGTAATACTTTTAGCAATTTCCATGATCTACTACCGAAGCTGTAAATTTTTGACCATGGTGTTAAATAAGTAATGACGCAAATAGCATTTCTTCATTTTTATTTATTTAACAGGTGCTTTCATCCAAAGCGGTATCCAAATTAGAGCGCAGGGTCAGTCAGTCCCTGGAGCAAGTAAAGTTACGGGCCTTACTCAGGGGCCCAAAGCTGAGGTCACTCTGTCAAGCCTAGGATTTCAGCCTGCCGACCTTCCGATCACGTGTGCCGCCTTACGATCATGTGTGCCGACTTTCCAGTCATATGTGCCAACCTTCCAATCATGTGTGTCGACCTTCCGTTCATGTGTGCCGACCTTTCAATCATGTGTGCTGACCTTCCAATCATGTGTGCCAACTTTCCAGTCATATGTGCCGACCTTCCGATTATGTATGCCAACTTTGCAGCAATATGTGCCGACTTTCCAGTCATTTGTGTCGACCTTCCAACCATGTGTTGACCTTCCGATCATGTGTGCCGACCTTCATATTATGTGTGGCCATAATCTATTGAGCCCGCAAAAGGAGACAATCGGAATGATAATAATAATAATAGTAATAATAATAATAAACTGACCAAGTATCTTTCCAGGGCTATAGGAGGTTATTAGAAGCATTGCTTTAGTGATTTAATGTTACAGACCACATGCTGCTGTTTGCTAGTACTGATAATCTTGTGAAAATGTGTCCTCCCCGCACCCCCAGGCACCCCGGGGTGTGCCAATTTGTGGAATAAGAATGAAGCGAGGCTCCCAAAGCTCGCAGGATTTTGCACCAGCTGGAAAAAGTTTCAAAATGAAACTGATCCGGGTTCTGTGCCCGAAACCTTAGCAGTGTTAACACGCTGAGTCAGAGAACATGTTAATTACCGTGTCCTCTGCTCCAGAAATTTATGGGCCTCGTTTTGAGCCTGTGTTGGCCTGCAGTATCCATCCCCCTGCTACCCCCCAGCACATTAACATGCTAATGCTGTGAAAACGAACACGGCATGACCCCCCGGGCCCCGCGAACTTCAGGAAAATGAGCCAAAGGGTTTTTTTTGTTAACAAGTACAGACACTGTTCCTACATGACTGACAGCTTGGTCACATGACCACGGAACACAAAGCATCCACTCCTACCCCTGCAGTCTTCACAGCCTCTGGGTCTCAAGGCTTTGCACATTTTCCTGATACTTCCCTGCCTGTTGGAGCTTTATAATGCTTTTCTTTTGTAGAGTTTTGCTTTTTTGGCCTTTCAGAGCTGGAACTGTTTGGAGACACACAAGTGAATCAATAGGGCCTCCCTGGGTATTATCTGAACTTCAGATGTTTTTCATTGGAGCCTGACACCCATGGAAAAAGTAGAGCAAAACCCACCTCTTTGTTACTCTGGTATAAAAGAAAATAGATGTTATTTCGGATGTTTATTAACTGAACCTCAGTACCTAGTTTTTCCTGGATTTATCAAATGACAGCAGCTCTGATCTTTTACGTGTTACACATTTCACGCCTGTACTACCAGCGAGAAAGCGATTCATTTTACCGTCTTCCTCATTTGCTCAGGTGCCTGCCAATATTTTCATAAAGTGAAGAGCTCAGCGGGGTCTCTGGCGACAGGGGTTTGCATACTGTAACATGATCCCGTCGGCGCAGGTGCTTGGGAACGGGAGATGTTCTGAGAGAGGAACGCCGGGAAGCAGATCGGCCCTCTTCGTTGCCTGAGCAAACTTATGCGAAACACCGCAGCTGAGCAACATGATACTGGTGAGCCTTTCGCTGTAGTAAGGGGAGGCCAGAGAGGTGCTCTGGGGAACAGAACTAAGTGGGACAGACATGGACCAATGGCGTGCCGGGGGTGGGGTGAGGGCGGGGCCAAAGGCAGACGGCGGCTAAGTCACCACAATGGCACGGGGCCCAGTGAGCCTGGAGTGTGGGCAACGCTACATGAAGAAAAGACAGATTTAGACAGTGGAAAGCACCCGGAGACAAAAAACACGTCAAGAAAAATAAGGTGGGGAAAAACAAAGGCTGGTAGGCTAAAATGCAGGAAAAGTACTGGGCTTTCGAATTCAGTGTGAAATGCTGCAGGAATATCCCTGGGGCAGCTAGCAGGTACCAGGTAACACATTACTATTGTACAAATAATCTTTATATGACTATTTTATTTTGCCATCCAAGTGGGTTAGGAGATCATATTTCAGTCTGTCCTCTTTTATGTAGCATGAACTGCATTCAGCCTCACACCTGAATATTTGGACGGTCTCCTTCCTTTAAGGGGGGGGGGGTGTCCGTCACACATCAGATACAGAATACACATCAGATACAGAATAGATACGAGAGACCTGATCCTAAAAGCGTTTCTAGCTGCAGGATGTTACTTATCAACACACATGGTTTACAACTTTCAGTTATTCTTGGACATTGAAGATTACAGCAGAAACTCCCTTGCGGAAGCTGGGCCTCCATGGACCTCACATATGGCCTAAATCGCTACATCACCCACTACCTGGTCAACCCAAAAGTCCTGGTTCTGGTGGCTCATTCTGCGGGTTTAGGTCCCAAGCGGGTGAAATATTGAGAATGAGATCATTGAACAAAGCGGAGGGCCTAATCCCACTGTGTAATTACGGAGTCGCGGCATGGGGTTTACAAACACGGTAAACATGACAGCTGAAAGGAACCACGTGACGATCCATCACAAAGCGGGAAATCCATCTGCATTCAAGGCAATCACTGAAAAATAACAATTATGATAATTATTTTGTAAAGCTAGTTAAGATGCTGGAGAGGACGTGTGTTTAAATCACACAGTAGTGGAACCATTTGATTGTTCATTGGGTAAATGTTACACACGGAAAATACATTTTCTTATAAAGAAGTCTTACACACGAACACATAATTGTGTGAAATTGTTGAAAAGGAGCATATGTGTATTACCTGGGGTGACTTTAGATAAATAATGCCTTTTATGGTACTGGTTTTGGTGTCCGCGTTACAGCATTGTTCTCCGTTTACGCGGCCAAACTCGGTCATTTCCATTATAAAGCAGAAAAATCCGGAAAACAACAAGAGCAACGTAGCATAGCCCCAAACCCACAACTGCTTGCGCCAAAACAGCGAGCACAGATAAAATTCACTGCTGAATTTGTGCTGCGATCGTCAGCCCCAAACAGGACGTTTTTAGCCCGTGCCCATGAGCAACACAAAATCAGCACCAACTATTACGCAACGTCAGCTTGCCGTCATTAACTTTCCCGATAGTTAATCCGGTCACCAATTATATTTTATACACAAATTACATTTTATAGGAATACATCTACTAAAAAAGCAGAACTCATGATTTTAGAATTCATGCAAAACTCTTGATTATATTTGGATTTGGACCTATTCTTTCATCTTAAATTGCCTTTCCTTACGGGCAATGTGTATATATTTGAGCACTCTAATGGAAATGGGCATCCAGGACAGGACCCCCTGCCTCTAGCCTTGGGGATCTTTGAATTAAGAGCAAAAATTGGTTGGGAACAAATAGCGCGCCTTTCAAAGCCCCTGGATTTGTTGTGCAACTTAATTGTTTTTAGAAGACATAACAAAATTACAGTCCCACGTAACTATGTCGTTAGCAGGAACCGAGGAGTAAAACATTTTCAAATGGGGGCATGCAATACACTGTAATGAATAAGATGGG
>JAODKM010000039.1:5104633-5127096 GCA_026780845.1 Petrocephalus sullivani
TTAATGGTTAATTAATGCATTTACTAAGCATGTATTACTGCATTATTTGTGGCCCCTCAAGTAAAGTGTTACCAGTGAAATTCAGAGTAGCTAGGTGAACTTGTACATTTTGCCGAGTAGGGCCACAACAGTAGATTTAGTGGCCTCTAAGAATTGCTGGGCCTGTGAATCTGCCAATGTAATACGTCCTGCCTGTCGTGTCTGCCTGACCCTCCTGCCCCACCAGGTGTGGGCCTAACAAGCTTTCGTTTGTCTTACCTCTCATTCATGTCCACTGTGTTAATGTGTTAATGCTGCCTCTTGTTTGCTTCCTTGTTGGTTGTGTATTTAAGTGCTTCCTAGGCTTATGTTCCTCAGATCCATCATTAAAGTCAAACACTTGTGTAGCCTCTGCCTGTCTTCCTCTGTTTCCCTGTTCTGATGGCCCAAGATCCAGTTTATTTTTTGTTTTGTACTTTAGTGTTTAATAAATTCCTTCTGATTCATTCATTCCACCGGATATGACACAGTTTAGTTTTTAATAATGGTTATTTTGTTGATCCTTCCAGTAAGGGTTGAGGATTAGTGGGTTAATCATTGGACTTCAGTGAGATACTGGCCAAACCGTCTTTTGTCCTCATCCTTCTTGACCTTTCAGCTGCATTTGACACAGTCAACCACAAGTCTCTTCTGTCCATCCTTAGGAGTCTTGGAATGTGTGACTCAGCGTGGCAATGGCTTGCTTCCTACCTAGAAGGCCGGTCATACCAAATGATGTGGAAGGGATCCACATCTACCCCATGCAGACTCTCCACTGGTGCCCCTCAGGGCTCAGTCCTTGGTCCTCTCTTGTTCTCCCTCTTTACTAGATCTCTTGGTGAGGTCATATCCTCACATGGCTTCTCATACCACTGCTATGCAGACGACACTCAACTCATCCTCTCCTTCCCTACCTCAGACACTCAGGTCTCCTTTAAGATCTCTGCATGTCTGGCTGACATCCAATCTTGGATGACTACTCATCAACTAAAACTTGTGATCTCTCTTGACAACTGATCTGTCCTTCGGTCATTGCACACAGCATCGGGGTTACCATGGACACCACCTGTCCTTTTCCTTACATAATCTTTCTCTCTCTTGTCGGGTTCTCCTCTTCAATATCAGAAGGATACATCCATTTCTTTCCACGCAAGCTACCCAGATACTCGTTCAGTCCCTCGTCATCTCCTGCCTTGACTACTGCAACTCGCTTCTAGCGGGTTTGCCACTGAGTGCCATTCGTCCTCTCCAACTGATTCAGAATGCAGCTGCTCGACTTGTTTTCAATCTTCCCTAGTTCTTCCACACCACTCCCTCCACTGGCCTCCTGTAGCTGCTCGTATCCGATTAAAAACACTGATTCTCGCATAACAAGCCAAAAGTGGTCCAGCACCCCACATTACACCACAATCTCTGTATTTTCCCAACAGAGTATTAGACAGATGATATTCATAGCCTGGGTTTTATTGAACCAGTATCAGAAAATTTTTATTAATGGAGTCTTAAAGCACTTATGTAAGTCGCTATGGCTAAGGGCATCTGCCAAATGTTGTAAATGTAAATGTAAGTACTGACCTATGCTTTATTGTTACATGGTAGAATTTTTCCATTCTAATTCTTAACCACTTAATTTCGTTATACAATATAAGGTTGTTGTGATGTGTTCTATTCCTATTTATTAATGAATGAAGTAATGAAATAAAAGCATAGATATAATGTGTAATGTATAATGTGGTGTGCTTTCTTTCTGATTGTAAATCATAGGAAAGTGGGGCTTTTAGGCAATGTTATATATGTATTTTAAGCAACATTGCATGACGCTACAAACTTTATTGGCTACTATGTCTAAGCTGTATTCAGAATTTAAAAGTAATTCTGCGATGGATATGAATAGCTCTCAGGCTTGTTGATGTTGACTTCTGTCAAAGATTCTTCCGTTTTGGAGATGCCTTATCTCTTTCTGAGCTATTGAACAAAAATAATTGAACAGTGTTCTGACCACACGACAGCCTTATTAACTCCTTGATATGATCCAATTGGTTGCCTATGCACGCTAGCAAATGAAAATATTTTCTGAATTCTTTGTACTTGCCCATATACGCGAAGCAGAGATTCCCACCAATACATTAATAACTTGTACCACAGCCAGTTAAAGTCAGACAGACCAGCTGGTGTAAGTTGAAATCCAGTGAGGAAACTTTTCCAAGTACAGTTTTTTCCTCTTTGCCTAACGACAAAAACAGACACCTTTTTGGCATAAAGCAATATGCTAGTTTTACTGTTACATAAAATAGGTATAAATAAGCATATTTGTTGAAATGTCCTTCGGTAGGTCATGCCGTTATCATTTTGCGGTTAAATTTCTTTTGAAAACCGTCTGAATCCACAGCTGGAGATGGTGCATTTATTAAAAACAGATCCCACACAACAGCGGGGAGTTTATTATTTTTGTTAGATTAAAATTTACTACAAATCACCGCAGGTAAAACAATAATTAATTGTAACGGCGGGCACTTACGATCTTGCATTCAAATGAAAAAGGGAAATCAAATGATAGATTTGTTTTGAGGTGCAAAAAAGCAGTAATTTTTTCCATATGACCATGATTACCGTCACCACTGAAAAAAACCTCTCCGTCTCCGCAGGCTTTCAATTTAAACCTGTTAATCCACAAACCCATACCGATCGGTTCCGGGTGCGAATCGGGATTTCGCTTCTTGCAGCTGCTGCAGTAACAGGCGAGCTTTAATATCTCGGAGCGTACAGCTTAGGTACCGCAATGAAGACGGCGCTACTTATTATAATCATCTGCGCATGCTGGAGCAAATGCTGGGGTAAGGTTCTGCTGTTTTTCTTGCGTGCTTGTTGGGTTTACTGATGCGACATTAATTATCTCTAGTCTCTAGTTGAAAATTTTTAGCTAATTATACAGGGTCACTACACTGATTTTCATTGTAACGTGAACGACTTTATTTACTTGGTCAAGAGTTAATTGACAATTATTAATGCATAAACATGCGATGTCTGTCTAATATATAGCCATTCGACAGCAGTTCATTGCTAAAAATATAATGTAATATAGTTAATCAGATCTTTAAATAAATGGAAAAACAAAATTAAGTAATACTGGAATTAGAGCGATATGAATGACATTTACTACGCAGCATTCTGTTAGCATCCTTCGTGATCCTGCCCGCCTCGATCGTCTCCGTCCCCATTTCTTCTCGACGGACGACTTCCAGTTTACTTTTACCGCACGGGAAATGGCAAAATTCACGCATGATTACAGAATAAACCTCTTGACAATGATAATTAAACGTTCTTCTGAAGTTGCAACACAGGACCATACTTAATTAAGATTGTCTTCCTTTTTAATGTAGGCTATGTATGTGTTTTTGGATAGACAGACAGACAGACACACCACTTTGTCATGCCACAATTACTGGTGACTGATTTTGTAGTCAGTTTAACTTAGCAAATGGTATCAAAACTGTAAGTTGTTTAGTATAACTTGGAGAGTAAATGAATGTGTTAACAAGAAACGGAATTGCTTGTTTAGAAACGCATTCTTTTACAATTGTTTTGGGATTATGTCTTGTAATATGCCTTAAAAGGTAGTCACAACTGCATAGAAATACTACTCGTATTAATTACACTTAATGTATACTTACATATTGTTATGTGTCTGCCATTGTATCTGTTATTGTTTGAGCACACATAAGCACATGGTCCAGTGATGTAATGTGTCAGAGGTGGTTATGGTTTGCATGTGCAGGTGAGGATGTAACTAGCTTTGGCTCATTCATGCATACCTTTGTGTAGGTAAGAAGATGCGCTGGTGCACAGTGTCAGCAGTGGAGCAGAGGAAGTGTGCAGAGCTGGCCAAGGCCCTGGCAGGGGTGCTGCCCCCCGCTGCGCTGGCTGCCTTCGGCAGACTCTCCTGTGTTCGCACCTACAGCACCATCGACTGCATCAACAAGATACAGGTCAGTCCCTACCCTGCCGCGACACCAGACTTTACGCCAAACACCATATGTCACTTGTAAGTGAACTGACATTTTCTCTAAATGATTTTGGAGCAGAGGTAGGTAGTTCAGGTCCGAAGAGTAAAAGTCCAGATGAAGATTTTGTTTCAACCAACCAGTTGAGTATAAGGAGTCACAGTCTCAAAATCTTGGTCCAGACTTTTATTCTCTAGACTTGAACTACCCACCTCTGTTAAGGAGGATAATAGCTTACATACATTTGATCAAGGAGCTCTGAGGCAGGTTTCCATGGTGATAGCTGCTGCAGCTATAAGCTAAGAGAAACATGTGATGGTCAGCTGGCTCCAAGTCTGAATGTTGAGTTGGAACTGCACAGAACAGAGTTAACATCTGCACAGTGAGCCGCATTACATTACGTCTGTGATTCTACCATCAGGCTAACCGTGCGGATGCCGTTACCCTGGACGCAGGAGAGGTTTACACTGCCGTGAAGCAGTTTGGCCTCACTGTAGTCGCCAAGGAGATCTACAGTGCTGGTATGTGTGCAGAGATCTGACGTAATCAAGTAACCTCCATACTTTTTTATTTCCAAGGAATGAACTACATCCTGCAAGTGGAGCAGCAGCTAATGGCCTGAACTCATAACCAGCAGTGAAAACTGATAATGTTTGTTTTAGCTTTGGCAAATTGCATTTAGTTTGCAGGTGTAAACTGTGTATTGGCACATTTGAGAACTGTTGAAGTCACAAATATGTAAAAGAACAGCTTGATCGGTAGTCGACCAGGATGGAAACGCAGGCGGCTTTCCAGTTTGACCATAAGAGCTTCTCTACTGAGCAGCTATTGAAGCTAAGGACCAGCTTAGAGCATGATATCTGTGGTCTACGAAACCGCTAGAGTGCTCATAAACCACGATTGAGACAGGCACTGATGTAAAACAGCTCAATAGACAGTAGTGTGTCGTTTTAAGGGTGAGACGCAGTGCTCTGACATGCATGTACTATATATTATATGCTCTGGTCTTCATGTGAAAGAGTTAATGAGTCCCGCTTTGTCCTCTCAGGGAGCTGTGTCATGGCCGTGGCCGTGGTCCGGAATGGCAGTCTCGACGTGCGCTCGCTGAGGGGCCGACGGAGCTGTCACAGTGGGGCCCGCTGGACCGCTGGCTGGAGCCTGCCTCTAGGCTTCCTGCTGTCACGTAACTACCTGCCCTGGGCAGAGGAGCAGCCTCTCAGCCAAGGTGGGGGTCCGGGTGGAAGGGGCAGAGTGGCAGGAAGGGGCCATTATTAGCTGAGGGGGAGAGCAACTGTGGAAAGTTCTTTTCATTGTGTCTATTAAAGTAGCGCATCAGCCTTGTCCCTGTCTGACATCATATTGTGAGCCTTCCCTATAAATCTCATGTTTATCGCTTAAAGTGCCGCCTTTGACTTCCCTGGCAGCTGTTAGCGAGTTCTTCAACGCCAGCTGCATCCCAGGCTCCGCATCCATGGCGACCAGCCTCTGCACCCTGTGCCAGGGCGAGAAGTCCTATGTGCACCACCTCAACTTCCACTGTGAGACCTCTCACAATGAGCCCTTCTATAGCAGCCAGGGGGCACTCAGGTGTGGGAATGACCATGCTTATTGCCATGTGTATGTGTGCAAATTGGCAGGTGGAGGTGGAAAGTTGAGGTTCAGATAGTACAAATCCAGACCAAAATTTTGATTCAACCAACCAGTTCGGTATAAAGAGTTATATTCACGGAGTACTCAACTAGTTGGCTGGAACAAAATCTTGGTCTGGCTTTGTGCTTTCTGGACCTATACTTTCCACCTCTGGAAATCAGTATATAATATATTGTTTGATATGATTTAAACCATCTGTAGCATACATACAAGTATCTTCCTGCTCCATCACAGGTGTCTCCAAACTGGAGAAGGAGATGTTGCTTTTGTGGAACATACAGCCCTCGCTAGCATTAATGGTACGGCTCTTCATTCATGCTGTTTCAGTCGTCTTATTACCCATGTGTTTGTTTTTAAGCATTGCCGCTATATCTTAGAGCACTGTTTCCAGATCCGGTCCTTGGTTCTCCACTTTTTCGCTCCCTCCCAGCTCCCTGCCAGACAATCCAGACAGTCCTGCTAGGAGCAGAAATGTGGACTGTCTGTGGGTCCTCAAGGACCAGATTGGGAAACACTGTCTTGTAATCATAATAATGCTACATTTACGAAATTTTATAGAGCTTGCATATTTACACTTTGGAATGGAAATTCCAAGAATTAAAGGAGGTATTGAAAAGAATGAGAGGGTTAGGGGAACCATTCTGCTTCTTTGTGATGCTGCTGTCAAGGCGTATCGATTGAGTAGAATTTTTATTCTGAGACATCCTTGTCTCCCATTTTTGTGACATACTCCTCAGGTACAGTCCACCTTTAATGATCCTGAAACCTTGTCAATTTTAGTTGGTATGGAAGATGCACAGGGGTCATGGGTCCTCTGGAAAGGGAGACCCATGCATTTGAGCCACATTGACTTAATGAGACGCAGCTGGGCTTTACTAGGGGAGCTGCTCACTCAAAAACCATCAATCCCTCTCATTGACAGAGCATGAGAGAGAAGACTACAGACTGTTATGCACTGATGGATCTCGAGCCCGCCTAAGTGAATTTCAGCATTGCAACCTTGGTCGGGGGCCAGGCCGGGGCGTTGTGACACGCTTTAACTACCGCATGATTGCCCGGAAGTTTCTGACAGCAGTGCAGGTACTGTCTAAGGGGTGTAGCCCTACAGAGGATAGGCCTCGTTAGGTTCCCTGGTTGTAGAGCTTGTATGGTCCCCCCCCCCACCTTCCAGAAATATGCTGGGGCTAATTGGACTTACCAAATTATCCATAGGTACGCTTGTGTGAGTGATTGGTGTGTAAGTGTACCCTGCACTGGGTTTACACCCCATCCTAGGTTGTTCTCTGCCTTTCAGCCATAGCCTCCGGGATAGGCTCTGAACCCCCCACAACCCTGAATAGTTACAAAAAATGGATGATTGGGTTTACATAGGTATCTCCAGAGTTCAACAATTTTTTTGTCATTCATCTCTAAAACCACTATGCCCCCTTTTGGCCCAGTCCTTGCCCCCTTTAGCACGTTTCTGTTCTGTCAGATGTCATTTGGGCGACGGGGGCGGGCCAGGCAGCGCTTCCAGGTTTTTGAGTCCGCCTCCTATGGCTCACACAACCTGATGTTTCAAGATGCGACAGAGAAGCTGGCCGTCCTGACGGACGACAGCGACATCAGCCAGGTGCTTGGACTGGACTACGTGGCCCTGTTAAAGGGGCTGGGCCATGAAGGTATCTGCATGGGCTTGCCGCATATGTGTGTAACATTAAGACGCGCTTTGATGTGAAAATTGCCTTTAATGATGATTCTTGTGAGCATGGTGCATCATGTGGCCATGCACAGGGAGCACATTGCAGGATAGCGTGATTCGCTGGTGCTGCATCAGTGCCGCCGAGCAGCGGAAATGCGAGCGGTGGGCCCTGAGCATCAAGTCGGACCCACTGGTGTGCGTCAGGGCATCTTCCATGAGCAACTGCATTGAGAAGATCAAGGTAAGACGTGTTCGGTGGCAGGCTGCTAATTAAGCACCACTGAGGCAGGACTTCTTGATTAGGTTCAGCTACATTAAAATCAATTCAGTTCAATTTAAATCAGTTCAATTAAATTTTATTTGTATAGTACATTTTCACAACATTACATTGTCGAAAGCCCCCAGCAAGCAAGCCAGAGGCGTCAGTGGCAAAGTAAAACTCCCAAGTAGAAAGAAACCTTGGGAGGAGCCAGACTCAAAAGGGGAGCCCATCCTCCAGGGGCCAGCAGAGGAGGTCAAACATACAATATACATCAACTACATGACAGTACTAGACCTGCATAGGCAGGATGATGGGTAGAACCATGTGACATGGAGGATGGAATGGCAAAATAATGTAAACATTAGACCAGAACTCATTTATTTTTACAAAAACATGCTGACTAATCAGTCTGTTTGAGGGCTGAAATGGACAAGTGTGAAATCATCCTCAGTCTTATAGGATTGGTAATAAGGAACATGGTAGAAGACTCTCTGGAGCCCCCAGGATGGCTTCCATCCTCTACCATCTTACAGCCAAAGTGTTTACATAAGCTAGAGTATGTCCAGCGCCACCCAGTGTTCAGTCTGTTCCCTACAGGTCCTTAGGTCCTTAGGTCTCACATCACTCTTTGACTTAAACAGTTGAAATCTGTCCTTGAGCAGCTCAGGTCAACATCTTACTCTCCTGGGACTTCAGCTTTTACGTGACTAAGCTAAACTCCTTCACCACTTCATACCTGTGGTGTCATAGAAAAATCAGTATTACTGTGGGTATATTTTTAGCAGGTACTTTAAGACGTTTTTATTGGAAAGTGTAGAATTAGAGACACATCCAATCCAGCACAAAGCAGCCTGAGCAGAGGGTCTGTCTCCACAGAGAGATGAAGTTGATGCTGTTTCACTGGACGCCACCCATGCCTTCATTGCTGGGAAATGTGGTCTTGTGCCCGTGGCCACAGAATACTACGGTAATCGTGTTGACTGACGCAGCCCTGCTGGTATGTCAGTCCTTCATGCGGTCAGCAGACTTCGGGCTGGGAGGTCTTCATCCAGAAGGAGGCCTCAGGTCATTAGGTGTTGTACTGGAAGATGCAGTGTTTATGGGACTTGATGGCTATTAGTAGATTTGTTGATCTGTCTGCCTTTCAGGGGAGCAGTGCGTAGCCTCACAGGACGAGATGAAAGGAGTGGCACACTTCGAGAGTGACGGTGAGCCAATGCGGACAGCGTCCTGCATGTGCGTGCAGCGTGTGCACAGCGCACTGAGATCGCATGACCCGTGCCCTACCTGCGTTTGTCGCTCCAGTGCTGCCAGCCGTGTTCGCGGTGGCACTGACTCGGCGATCCAGCAGGAGTGTGTCGCTTGGCAGCCTACTGGGGCGTCGCTCCTGCCACAGTCACATGTACAGCCCCGCCGGCTGGCTGCTGCCTGCCCGGCACATCCTGGGCTCTCAGGAGAACAGCAGCGCCCCCTGTGACCCCAGTACCGGTACTGCATGCAAACAGACAGCCGTCCACAGCTCCATGTAAATGTGCTCATGAACACGATATCACTAACTGAATAATTACGAACAAACATGCACAGATACACACATCTTCTGCCATTAAGATTTAAAGGGCGACCTAGAATTTAAATAGAAGACAAGGTCCAGATGAATGTTCTCCCAAATTAGAATCTCATGTTCTCTGTAACTCAAAAAGCAACTTCTGACTCTAGCTTCAAAGCATGCAGGGCGGGGCACTGCTTGGCAGTTTTCCTGTCCCTGAATGACACATTGGCGCCACCTGGCTCTCTGACAGTGTACAGCAAGGTCTTTTGGAAAGGCTGCCTACCTGGTTCCCAGGGGGCGCTCTGCAAAGTATGTGTGGGGGGCAAGGAGGAGCCTGGGACCAAACGCTGCACCAACAACCACAACGAGCGTTACTACGGCAACATGGGTGCCCTGCGGTAAGTGGCAGAAAAAATTACTCCATTTTGTTATGCAGATGTATGAATCATACTTGGGCTCCATCACGTATCAAATGGGTCTTTATTATAGTACCATCTATATACCATAGCAGTGGCATGAAATAACCCTTCACAGAACCGCGGTGCAGTATATATACATAAAGTGCACAGAAAAAGACAAGTGCAACACAACAGATGTGACACAGATGTAAAAAATAGCTGCGATGTTAGGCAATGCCCACTGGATAAAGTGGCTAGTGCTGATGGTAAGCCAGGTTTATAATGGGGCCGGTATTGAGTTCAGAGTTCTAACAGCTTTGGGGAAAAAGCTGTTACAGACCCTGGTAGAGGACACACCGAATGTAATATCACATCACCGTAAATCCATCCAGAGCTTTGTGCAAATTATTTATATAGCTGGATGCTCACTAAAGACATTCACATCAATAACATTCAGATGGTGTTCCTCACTCATTTCCTTGCACTTGTCTGGCCACAATTACTTGTTTACAGTACTTGAGTACTTGTTTACACCACCAATCACTAAAGTCGTGTCCAATCAGATTCAGTTCTTTGTTGACCAACAAGTTTTCTGAAATCTGTATAGACTGAGCGTACAGTATAGGGTTTTAAGGTCATGGAAGATTATACCCAAGGTATTTGGAGAGGGGGGCCCTTGATTTAGGTTCTCATTCTTAGGTGTTTGGTTGGAGACCACAGTGGGAGAAGCTATGGTGATGTGGCCTTCCTGGAGAAGCACAACCTGGAGGACAACATTCAGAGTGAGGCCAAGCCCACAGTAAATGCCCTGCTAATCACACTGGAGCAGACACAGTGACACGTACACTACCATTCAAAAGTTTGGGGTCACTTCCTTTATTTCCAAAAATGATTTGTTGTCTAACTATTTGTTGTTCATTTTAACTTTTAACACAATTAAACTGGCCTCCTTTAGATTAGTTAAGTATATGGAGCATCAGCAATTTTTAGTTCGATTTAAAGGCTCAAAATGACCCGAAACAAAGAACTATCTTCTGAAACTCATCAGTCTATTCTTGTTCTGAGAAATGAAAGCTATTCCATGGGAGATTCCTAAGTGACCCGAAACTTTTGAACAGCAGTGTACACAGTATAATGGCATTGGACACAACACAGTATGATGCTACCACACACTGTCCAACTCTTTAGCCACTTTAGCTAGCTCTTTAGTGGGCCTACAGCAGACAGACTTTCCACAGAGTAGGACGATCCATTGCACCAGCACTCTGCTACACGCTACGTCACTTATTATTAGTGTTGGGGAAAAAAACAACACTTTGTGAACCATTTGCAGTATTTTTTTACTCCACTAGATGGTGCTGTTTGTTTAAAAGGGCTTAAAGCATGCCCCAAAGCAAGCCAAGAGGATCGTCTAGTCGGGTCAAAAGGTACCACAAATGGTTCATGAGGTGTTGTTTTGGCCATCACTTATTAATACTATAACTCTGTCCTGCAGGCCTAAGTTCCAGTGGTTGGGCAGAGGGGTGGCAGCCCTCAGACTTTGAGCTGCTGTGTGCTGATGGCCGGCGGGCCCCCCTGTCGGAGTGGGAGAGTTGTCACCTGGGGGCCGTTCCCCCCAACATCATAATGACTCGCCCCGTGCTTACCAGCCGTGTGTATGACTTCCTCATGAAATCGCAGGTCAGGGATCATAAGGCATGCCAATCAGATACCTGACAGACATTTAATGGCCAGTAATAGTGATGGACAGAGTAAGACTTTGTGAACCTTTTGCTGTATTTTTTGACCCCACTAAATGGTGCT
The DNA here is from genome assembly GCA_026780845.1 of Petrocephalus sullivani. NCBI lineage: Eukaryota > Metazoa > Chordata > Actinopteri > Osteoglossiformes > Mormyridae > Petrocephalus > Petrocephalus sullivani. The sequence goes on from JAODKM010000039.1 coordinate 5,115,996, forward strand.
CTCTGTTCATAAAAAGGCACAAAGCATGTGCCAAAGCAAACCAAAAGAACCGTTTAGTGGGGTCCAAACGTATCGCAGATGGTTCATGTAACGTCATTTTGTCTGTAAGTAGTAGTAGTAACCCTTTAGGCAGACATGTTAAAGCAAGGGTGTTAATGCTAAAAAAATGTTAACAAAAATGCAGCATGTTCTGGGAGAGCTCAGAACATCAGCTAAACTGGTCCTGACTGACTGCCTTCAGGAGACGCTGGCAGCCCACCGCGACTTAGAGTTCGGGCTCTTCGAGTCGCGGTCATATGGTGAGAGCGACCTCCTCTTTAAAGACGCCACGCGCTGCCTGGTCCACAGCACCCACCTGGACTGTCGTGCCATTTTGGGGGAGGAGTTTTACCGGTCTGCAGAGGCCGTGTTCAACTGCACACACGCAGGTGCGTCATTTATAATCCAGCCGTCAGACAGGCATGCTTACATCTGTCAACAGTTAATATATAGGCAAAGGCGGTATTTATCAGTGAAAGAAGGAAAAAAGATGCTTGACCCAGTTAGTGGTTGGCTGAATTATCATACGCTGCCACTCGCTTCCTGGCACTTCCTCTCGTCTTCGGTTTGCCTTTTTGCAGCATGTTTTCCCACAATGTTTAACAGTTAAACTCCCAGCTGCAGTACCTCCGATGTGCATCGGTAGGAGGTAATGTGATCCGCTGAGCATGCTTTGTAGTCAGAATAGGAGAAGGGGGAGTGTTGTGTAATTGCACTAACACACAGATGCTCTCTGTTATGCCTCCTTCAGACATCCTGGATTTCTGCCAGCAGGATGTGTGCAGCATTTAGAGCCAGCACAGCACTTCTTTGTGAGAGCCGTCAGGCCGCGCAGCGCCTCTGCACCCTGCTGCCCCCGTCAGGCTGTGCAGCGCCTCTGCACCCTGCTGCCTTCGTCAGGCCGTGCAGCGCCTCTGCACCCTGCTGCCCCCGTCAGGCTGTGCAGTGCCTCTGCACCCTGCTGCCCCGCCGCTCTTATTAACCTTCACCTCCGCGACTTCCTTAGACACGCCGAAATTCCAAAGGAGGTTTACGGATGAGTTCCATTCGCTCGCGGAGTTCATGGGGTGTCTCACACGTTATTCCTCTGGTATAATTTTTCTCAACTGCCTTGGAGCATTTCTCAAATGACAATTAATGTTTGCAAAACAACAAGCGTAATCCCCACACAATGTAATTTTTCATTGTTTCACACAAATTTCCAAATGTTTTAGTACATATATGCAAATAGTTTTGTACAATTGTCATAATTTGGCACTATTTTCTGTTGCTTTAATCTTGTTAGACAAAACAGATTATGTAAACAGGTTATGTTTCCCATTAAAATAATTTCACACCCAAAACTATATATGTATGTGATCACCATAATAGTCACCACATGTAAAACAGTTAATCAAGCTTTCAAAATGATTTAAAAATATATTCCATAAATTGCAGTGATACAACATTATTGTATGTTTGGTCCCAACAGTACACGATTTTGCCATTTTGCTGTTCTTACTGTGCCGTGTGACTTTTTTGTTTGATGTTGAACTGTGACTTGAGATCTGAAAAGAATGCGAGTGCTTTCAACAGTGAACCATTCATACTGTAATATGTAGCTTAAAGTTGAAACTGGTGTCTTCAACATGAATAAGTGTCAGTTTGCTAACAAAAAATGATCAGTCAGTAACAATGAGAAAGTGGGAACCAACTATCATTCAGAATTTTGGAGCTCAGGAGCATACTCACACTGACATACTGACAATATATCTAAGCATTCTGACTCTCATGGATAAGACGATGCTGATTATACTTCCTTTTTGTGGCACTGACGAGTTTATTGGTGGAATTATACGCTTTTGAGACATGAGGTAATTGATTTGCAGCTAAACCATATTGTGCAATACACACAAACGGTTTTGAGAAATGCTCGTATCGTCTTGAGAATGTTAAGTAGCTTTCATGAAATGTGCTAAAGCAATCGAGAAAAACTGTAAAAAGCGTTAAAAGGCAGATGGTGATGACAGCATGAAGATAGATTTGCAGAAACCAGACGGAAATAGTCAGTAACTTTGCATGACCTTGGAATCAAACTATGCCTGAAAACACCAAATATTTAAGAAACCTGTTCCAAAAGTATAGGCTACCAGTTAAAGAGGAGCTGCATCTTCTTTGAAGTCATAGCACACCTACACAGCTGGAATATTGCAGAGGACACTCAGCAGACATGCATTCCTGGGCTGTAACGATTGAGCCACGGTGGAAATCGGCCAGGTGGAGATATTTATCTTCGCAGAGGCATAGAGCATTCTTACTGCTGCTGTGCTGGCTCTAAGAGCAATCTGTCAAACTGCCATGCTTAAGAGACCCACTGTGCAAGCTGGGTGTATTCCAGACAGCTGCTTTATGAAATTACCCTTACTGCGTTTCTAATATATGCTGCTCTAGATTACAGAGATAGTTGAGGTTTATATAAATTTCAAAAATTATTATATTAAAATTCTCTTTACACATGAATGTCATATTAATGGACATATGTGACATCGTATTAAGAAAATAAATTTAATCATCTGAGCGCAACCTCCTATTAATTCTTAACATGTAATATTGGTATTAACTATTTCAGTATTTACATTGTTCAGTAACATGATTTTGGCTTTTAATAATAAAATATGAAAATTAAATTCCCCAGTTTATGTTTGTACCACGTTTATTCTTTGAATTTAGGTTCAAGCCTAAGTAAATAAAACACTGTGCATAAAAAGAACCCTGTGAGAACGTATAACATTATTCTATCAAACTACATAACATTATATATGTTTCAAAAAGCAATATGTAATGAAGTGTTATATTTTGATTATTGCTAATGAGGCTTGTATTAACTCTTATCAATAATAACAAATATGCATTACAATGAAAATCAAGATAGAAAATGCATAAACTATTAATATAGCAACATTTGTTCCTTACGCCTTTTGAATGAGACGCATTCTAGCTGCAAGTGAGATATATCTGCGTTCACTCGGCCCTTCAGGGGATGTCCTTGACCTGACGCTAGCCGGAGAAAGGCTGAAACTACACATCCCACAATGCAACGCGAGCGTCGTCACGCAAGCGCCTCTTCCCTGTTTTTCAAACGTCTCGTTTGTCTAATGTCTGTGAATGACTGTTTATTCTCGGTGACAGGTCTTCGGTGACAGGTCTTCGATGACGGTCCTTCGAGGTTAATTGGTGCGGCAGTAATTTGCGGTCGCTGTGAGTTTCATGTAGTTTGTTTGGATTAGCCTACTTTACCTGAAAAACTGTTGTAACCTTGAGTTAGGTACCTGGTTCGGACTGCTGCCGAAATTATATGACATGCAGGGTATGCCAGTCCGTCCCGGGGCGCAATCGTACACTGGTGGCCGCATAGAGACGCCGACTGGCTTAAATGTATGTCTTTGGGCTGCGGTAGGAAGCCGGAGTACGAAAGTGGAGGGGGTGTTCTGACACAACAGCATACCTATCAGAATGGCACACCCTGGGCTAATGCGCATGCGTGTTCGGCGTCATTCCATACATTTATCATACTGTTGGCCAAAGGTGACCAATTGCATTTTGTCAGGGTCAGGGGGTAGGGTTATGGTTAGGGGCTTGGGTTACTTAAAAATGGCAGTTGTACTGTACGGAGGCGTACTTATACGGAGCCGGTTATTCTGATAAGGTATGCTAAAATGTCAGAACAGGGGCACTCAACCTCCAGCCTGTGAGGTGTGAAGCTGTCGAGCCACCTCGACATGCTGTAGTGCTGGCTTTGAAGTACTTCTAATGTTTTATATCTTAAATGTGCCTGGCTGAAGTTATCACTATATAATTTATAATTTTATAAACTTGAAAGTTCTATGACATACATCTTTAGGAGACACCGTAACCTGTCGGTTTTAAATTGAATTCTGCTAATTAAATGAAATATTACTTGTTAAAAGCTGATTCATAACGTTTAAGTATAAAGTGCATGAAATTCAAAATTTAATCTTTTAAATGTTTATAATGTTTTATGATGAATTGGTCAAAGTCTTTAGCTTCTGCCCATGACATTACAGCACATCTGCTGCATTGATTGAGTGATTAAGGGTCATGGCTGAATGTTTTGATGTATAGAGTATTCAGGTACCATTTTTAGTTATTGTTCTGGCTTTAGACTGGACTGTACTGGGTGATACAAATCAAAGGCCTACTGTGGGTGTGATGTTAAGGTCCTTGAGTTGTTTGCTGGTGCAGTGGCTGCCACTGTCACCTCACACCTTCGCGGCTGGGGGGGTTTGAGTCCTGCCACTGCTCAGTGTGCGTGGAGTTAGCGTGCTTTTCCCGTGTTGTATGAGTTTCCTCCTGCAGCCTAGAGATTTGCATGTAAGTGTATCTGGTATAGGCTGCAGGCCACCCATCACCCATTTTAATAGGCTTTCTGGATTTTTGCATTTTCTTATTTATGAAAATGAATATATGCAAAAGAACTATGACATCAAGGTTTACAAATGCATTCCTGGCATGTACATTTTATTTATTTAGCAGATGCTTATATCCAAAGCACCATATGTTTTATTTGAGCTAACAGCCTTGCTCAGGGGCCCAGCAATGAAACCAGTAGAAACTCCAGGATTTGAACTGGCAACCTTCTGATCACAAGCTCATTCCATGAAGCCCCCCCCCCATGTACACTGGCACACAGTTCTCCCTGCTTGCAGGTGACCCTTGATCTCAGCTGCCCTCTGCTTTTCTCATTGTATCCATCTCTGTGCCCGTCTGCAGATGCGCCCGCCGTGGACACTGGCGCTGAGTACCCATTGCCTGCGGAGGTCCCACTCCTGCCCCAAAACCTCCACTCTGGACTTCGTTCCGGCCAGTTCCCCCATCAGCTCGCTGGCCCTGCAGAGACTGCAGGACTTTGTTTCCCGGTCGAAGAGGCTGTTCGTAATCACGGGTGCCGGGCTGTCCACCGAATCCGGCATCCCCGACTACCGCTCAGAGGGGGTGGGGCTGTACGCCCGCACGGACCGCCGGCCCATCCAGCACGTGGAGTTCGTGCGGAGCGCAAGTGCCCGCCAGCGCTATTGGGCACGCAACTACGTGGGCTGGCCACGGTTCTCGTCCCGGTTGCCCAACGTGGCACACCTGGCCTTGAGCAGCTGGGAGGCGCGGGGGAAACTGCACTGGCTAGTCACGCAGAATGTGGATGCCCTGCACTCTAACGCGGGCCAGCGTAGGCTGACCGAGCTGCATGGTTGTGCGCACAGGCGAGTGTCCAGGCCTCCTCGCCTATGATGAAGGTCGCTGGGCCAAATCCCGTCCTTGGCAGCATAGTCATTCTTCTTCCTTGCACTCCTGAGCAAGACCCTTAACCCCAGAAAATGGTCCAGGGGTGCCAAATAAATGCCCTGACCCTGTGATCAGACCCCAACTTTACTCCCAGCTGATTATATGCATGTACATGACTCAGAGGAGAGCAAAATGGGATACATGAACTTTTCAGTAAACCTGTATTGTTCTGCATATATGATGTTATATTGTATTATAACATACCCATGTAAAAGGCACTATGTAAAAATGATTTGGATTGAATCCTTGTCCTCTTGTTCCCCCCCTCAGGGTGGTGTGTCTGGGCTGTGGCACACTCTCCCCCCGGCAGGCCCTGCAGACACGTTTGCTGGCGCTGAACCCCGGCTGGGCAGCGGAAGCGGGGGGCGTGGCCCCGGATGGGGACGTATTCCTGACAGATGAGCAGGTGCGGCACTTCCGTGTGCCGTCGTGCGAGGTCTGTGGCGGCACGCTCAAGCCCGACGTCACCTTCTTCGGGGACACCGTCCACCGAGACATGGTGGGCTTCGTCCACGAGAGGCTTGCAGAATCGGACGGGGTGCTGGTGGCCGGATCATCATTGCAGGTGAGAAGTCATCTGACTGATTAGTGTTTCTCATCCCAATGCTCAGGGACCCCCAGACAGTCGACATTTTTGCTTAAACACTGCTTTAATTGACCCATCAAAAGTAAGCAGGCCTGTGAGCTCAGCCCACGCACCTCACAGCTCCTTAACCTCCCATGGTGCCATACACAGGTCTACTCTGGATACCGCTTTGTGCTGGCTGCCAGTGAGGGGAAAATCCCAGTGGCCATCCTGAATATCGGTGCCACCAGGGCGGATCACCTGGCTGCGCTGCGCGTGAACGCCCGCTGTGGGGAGGTCCTGCCCGCTGTCCTGCCGCTCTGACAGAAGGGGCACTGTCTCTAACCTCCTAGTACAGCGTTTCCCAGTCCGACCCAATGGGGACCCATAGTCGGTCTATGTTTTTGCTTCCTCCAAGCTCCTATTGGGAGCTGGGCAGGAGCAAAACCGTGGACTATCTGTGGGTCCCTGAGGACCGGATTGGCAAACGCTAATCTAGCAGAACTGAGACCAGTGGAAGCAGAAACCACCATTTCGGGTAACTAAACAACATGGTGCATGGCACCGATGGGCTGCGATGATAAGGGCTGGGGAGAGAGTGAGGGTAACACACCTCAGGCCAGCAGGCTGTCTGTCCTGCAGGCCCCAGACTCACCAGTGCCTCATGTATAGTGGTCTTGGAGGTCTCAGTGTTTGCTGTAGCTGGTCTGATTATTAGTTATGTTAATATTTATGCTAAACACTAGCTCTTCCTGAAGGCAGGGCTTATCAGGCTGCTGTGATCAGACATACTGTATGATTAAACACAATCAGATATACTGTATGAAAACAGGAAGTGAGTAATTAGATTTAGGGCTGCATGACATCACATCACGATTATGTGGCGCATCATGCACAATAATCACCAGAGCTTCGGACGACGGGCGTAAACATTTGTCCATAAAACCGGCTTCTCTGTACTATACTGATGTTTACTCAAGCCCACAATTTGGTAAGCAAATTACTAGTACGCCTAAAATATTAGTGAGAGGTGTATGGTGATGCCCAAAAGTTAGTAATATGAGCCGTCCCTTTTCTTTACCGTCACGTCACTGCTTATGGCTCCCCAACACACCAAAACAGCCGCATGCGGCGGCATGCTCGGCTAACTAAATTAAATAAACATAAGGATAAGCCAAATTTATAGATTACTTAAGTTAGATTACTAACTTTTGGGCATTACAATACACATCTCATTAATATTTTAGGTTACTACTAATTACTAATTACTACTAATTTGCTTACCAAATTGTGGCCATAAGCAAAGGTCTGCATAGTACTGTAAAGCCAGCGTCTGGAGAAATGTTTACGCCCGTCATCTAAGGCCCTGGTGATTATTGCTCTTGTGCAGTTATATCGTGATGTGATATTATGCAGCCCTAATTAGAATGACCTCCATATTCCTGTAAGTTCCTTCAGGTGGCTTTTTAAGTAGATTTTTTTTTTTTTTTTAATAAATGAAGTCTGGACCTGAAGGTTTGGAAATTTGGATCAGTTTATTTGGTCATCAACCACAGCATGACTGAATTGCACAGAACTGAAGTCTGTTCATATGCTAGTTCGAGTATTTAGCCAATAATATTATATATTATATACATATATTGTTAGAAAGTTAATGCGGTTAAGTGTTAATGGATTTATAATGCTTACAATGTATTACAATTACAGTGCATTTGGAAAGTATTCAAACCCCTTCATCTTTAATATTGTAGCCTTATGCTCAAAACATTTTAATTCCCTTTTCCCCTCATCAGTCTTCACTCAATACCCCATATTGGCAAAGCGAAAACAGGACTTCAGAGAGCTCTGGAGCACGACTGAACATGTGGACTTAATCTCATGTAGGAACTTCATCCAGTGAAGAGGAGGGGCTCTTGGTCCATCCTATATTAACATCACTGAGTCTGCTTTATAGGCACATTCTGTTCTAGAACACCATAAAAGATCACCCCAGTCTGAGACAGACATCTGGGAATGACCCTCAGACGACACCCACCATGGTGTCGCTGTCCAGATCATAATGATTTAGGGCAGTTTATCGACCCAGTCCTTGGAGACTCCGGACAGTCCACATTTTTCCTCCCTCCAAGCACACCTGTACCAGGTGTTCGGTGTTCCTGATTGGTTCAGAAGTGCTGGGAGATGGGTGGCAGCAAAAATGTGGACTGTGGGGGTCCCTGAAGACTATGTTGAGAAACATTGACCTAGTGTTCTTTGTGTTGCTCGTTTTTCTGAGATGTTCTTTAGGTTGATCCCAAAGCAGCTGGGATTGTAGCCTGTCGAAATCACTAATACAGACACTGCAAAATGTTATTCCTCCTTACCTAAAAGCATCTGGTACACTAGCTGTACAAGAAGGCATCTATTTCAGTGACTCAGCTTTAAGAAAAGATCTCTGTGGGGGAATATGTCTTTGTCCAATAGCACAGAAAGAAATACAGCAAATACACAATTTTTTGAAATTCTGAAAAAAATGCTACTGGTTAAAAGAGAGATGTAAATCTGTTCTTCTGAAAGGACATAAAAAATGAAAACTGTTCAGGCACAGTGTACTGAGGCTGACCGAATAATTTCATCATTCAGAGAAGGGATGCATTGGTTCACAATATGAATTGATCCTGACCAAAAGCTCTTCAAGAGCACAGGATTAGGTGAAGGGTGAAGATTCAGGGTGAGTCGGGGGGTGTGGCAAAGCCTTCCCCCTCACTGTCAGAGCTGGGCTGAGCATCAGGGACTACGAGGTCCTGGGGGGGACTCCGTGTGTTCTGGAATTTGGAGAGCAGCGCTGTGTTGAATGTCGAGATGGGAGATCCCCTCTGGTCCCTGATTGGTCTTCGCGATGTGGGCGTGCCCCCAGGAGACCTGACCAAAATAAAGAAGGGTCTCCTGTTTTATAGAGGTTTTACTTCACTGACTTTCACAAGTTTGTTTAATTACGGGGGGACTTATCAATACCAAAAAAAGTCATAAAGGAATGTAAAAATGTTGCAACAGACAGCCTGAGCCGTGACCTGAGCCAAGCATACTTCTTCTGCAGTGAGAAATGACATCCAATGGAGCTGCTCTAGTAGGACGTCTGATATAGAACTAGAGTCTCAACAACCGGGTCAGGAATGGAAAACTGATGGAACTTGAGGAGAAAACCTTGCAGCCTTGAGCACAGGTCCACACTGCTGCCACAGCACAGAGAACAGCCTCACCTTGCGATACCAGTTCCCTTCAGCCTCTGGGCTGGGTTATAAGCAAGCAGCTCTGTCTGGATATCCAGGCATGGCTTTGAGCGCCCCAAGTCGCCAGGGAGGGGACTGCTGAGATCCGCAGCGCTGGAGAAACACCAGGGACACAACACAAACTGTCGAAGTTTAATTTAAGGCTAAATTGTAACTTAAAGCTGTGGTCAAACAACCATGCCCATCACCTAAGTGATGCCATGTAGTCCAAAAAAAACCCACACACCTAATGGGTTGGTTCAGACGGGAGAGGCCATAGCTGGCGAGTAGGTCTGGCGTTGCTGCAACCTGAAAATGAACAGAAGGGGATAGGGTTCAATTCAATTCAATTTATTTTTATATAGCGCCCTTCACAACAGAGTTGTCCCAGGGCACTTTACATGGGTGTGTTAGGATACATTACTATATGCAACACAAAACACAGTAGAACTGAGAGAATGAATAACACAGAATGAAAGAAAGAAAGCCAACTGACAACGGAGGAGAGGGAACAAAAACTCCCAAGCAGGGTGAAAAAAAATCTCTGGGGGCCCAAGGTCAACTGGCTGCCCAACTCCCCTGGGCATGCTGACATTACAGAAAGCATAAGACTGAGCTTGCTTGCTCAAAGTGAGAACTGTGGTCGAGGGCTGTTTTAGTACGAGAGGGGGATATGGGGCTTTCAGAGGAACAGGCACGCTTTGGTCCCTTCCGATATATTTTATTACACATACACAAAATGATTATATATTTGAGCAAGTGTTACCAATGATTACAAAAATGCAATAAGCAAGCTATTTACACTTGGACATGCTATCATCACCTACCTACAGGTAGACTGGAGAGCCCTTTCAGTCCTGGCAGGAGACCAACACATAAGTCCCGAGAAAGGTGCCGGGCGATGTGCGCTCTATGCTACAGCTGAGCTCCCAACAGTACTGTCTCTCCCCACATCTTATACATTAAATTGGGCGCTGATGTGGGCAGGGGTCAAGCTGGCCGGCCAGCCGCCCCCCCAAGCAATGCACTCTTTCTCTCCAATTTCTGTCTGGGTAAGGCTGCTTGCAGGTGTGATTCTCAAAACACATTATGGAACTTTTGCTTTCTAACTAAGTGCTCAGAAAAACAGAGTAAGTAGCCTTGAGACATTCTTGGCCCAAACGAGTGTCCTTGGAAAAGATAAGCGTCCTGGGACAACACAGGCATCTTAGCTCTTCCCGTGAGAAAGAAGTTATATAAGTAATACAAGGAAAACACAGTCTTGACTTTAGCACAAGGATATAGGTGAATCATGGATGTACAGGAGGCCGCATTGCCATTTTGGGGTGATACACGCTCAGAATTGATTACTTCATATGTATGCCAGCTGGGGGGGTGCCCCAAACTGTGACTAATCAACTTTAACTATTACAACGTCCTGGAATATTACTTTAATAGGAGGATCATGTATAACTTTTTTTAAATTCTATACTGTGCGGGCGATGGGGTAGTCACCTGGAAGTCCTTATTAATACAAGGGCGAAGCCAAAGTCCATCAATGAACTAGTCAGTCCTCTATGCCGGCCCTAATATGGTGGCATATGCATAGGGTTGCATATACAATACCAGTGAAGTCTGAACCAACTTACGGTTTCTTACAACACAGGTCTGCAAAAAGATTAATTTCAGCTGTATGGGGTATTTTTGGTAAATTTTTATGTTTTTTAGGGTGCTGAATCCAAAAATGATCTCCATTTCCCTCCATCACGTACAGTTTTTTTGCAAGACATGAGGAGTTTACATAAAAAAAAATCTATATTTTATTACAATTAACTATGCATAATTTTCTTAAAATTGAAAAAAGAAACAAAAAACTATTTCTTCATGATATACTTAACACTACGTTTACTCTTTTTGTCTGTGCCAAACCCAC
>JAODKM010000039.1:5127196-5142001 GCA_026780845.1 Petrocephalus sullivani
CCACCCCCCCCCCTGACCCCCCTCAATTCCTCCCATTTTCTATTTGTATTTCTCTTGAGTCTCGCTCTCAGAAATATTAAATTAATATAAGAAATCATTATTGGATATGGTTTTTTTTACTCAAGAATAGGATACCAGATTTCAGTATAAAAAGGGAAATTGTACACTTAATTACACTAAAAACATGAGTTTTGCAAGAAAACCTGAAGAGATGGAATTTTTAAAATATTTTTCAGCGAGTTCAGCGAGTAAAAATCTATAACAGTCGAAATCCTATGCAGTTTTTTGGTTGCAGACCTGTGTAATCACTTATTCTTTAACAAAATAATGACCCTAAGCAGACCTTGAGGTTATGCAGTAAGTATTCTCTTATTAATCTTAAGTATTATCTTGTGAACAAAGGAACAGAAAGTGCTGCAGCAAATGACCACCCCCCCCCCATCCCCTGACCTAAACCCTAGTGCTGGACTGAAGAGTAAGCGCAAGGTAGCCAACTTATGGCCAGAGCCTGTGGAAGCTCCTTCAGGACGGGTGGAGAAGCAGCTACAGCTGGAAGCTGCTTTTTGGAAGAATGCCAAGAGACTGCAGTGCTGTCATTGAAGCAGAAGGGGGCTGTTTTGAAGAGTCTGAAACCTGAGGGCATTTATAGATGTTAAACACTTCTCTTGCCCATTGAATTTGATATGTGTTACTTCATTGCCTCGACGTCTTTTACTCTAAGGTGAGTAACACATCTAAAAGAGACAAATGCATTAAAAGCAGATGTGTCCATACTTTTTACTGTCACTGTATCAACAACAGGAACATGTAGGTCTGAATTCTGATGCAGGTGTGTACAAGGTACGTCTCTCTGCTCTGTGCACGCAGCATTCGACAGGAAGCAGAAATAGGCAGGGGCATCTGATGCAGGTGTGTACAAGGTACGTCTCTCTGCTCTGTGCACGCAGCATTAGACAGGAAGCAGGAACAGGCAGGGGAATCTGATTCAGGTGTGTACAAGGTATGTCTCTCTGCTCTGTGCACGCAGCATTAGACAGGAAGCAGGAATAGGCAGGGGCATCTGATACAGGTATGTACAAGGTACGTCTCTCTGCTCTGTGCACGCAGCATTAGACAGGAAGCAGGAACAGGCAGGGGAATCTGTTTCAGGTGTGTACAAGGTACGTCTCTCTGCTCTGTGCACGCAGCATTAGACAGGAAGCAGGAATAGGCAGGGGCATCTGATACAGGTGTGTACAAGGTACGTCTCTCTGCTCTGTGCACGCAGCATTAGACAGGAAGCAGGAAAAGGCAGGGGAAAAGCTTTTCAGGAATGCTGCTGGGGAGGTGAGTTGCTGCAGGTTTTCTTGTGGGAAGCTAGTTACGGCCTCCAAGGTAGAGCGAACGTCAGAGATCAAATGACAGAGGAACTGCAGATGGTGGGGACACAAGCACAAAACAAGATCTGACAAACTATCAGGTTGCCACTGGGAAGCCAGTGAAGCGTAGTAGGCTCTCACTTGCTGAGTGTTGGTGTGGGCTCGACGGGGCGTGGCTAGAGGTGGGGGAAGAGGCGGGGGAGGAGGAACTGGAACTGGAGCTGGAGCTGGAACTCCAGGACGCAGAGAAGGGGCAGGTGTTCCTTCTCCTGCTGCTCTGTCCAGCTGTGGCTTCCTTTTGTCAGCCAAGCGCTGAGACGATCGCTTTGTTGCACATTTAGCTTCTGTAGATAGATGTCAGAGCGTGTTTATAAGGAGGCCATTGCAGGAGTGCTGTGTGTGAACATTAATGTTATGAACCTTAGGGTGATTTTCCACTGCAGAAAGTTTGGTACTTTCCGTACGGTACTTTCGCTTTTACATTGACTTCCGGTCGAGTACCAGTACCAAAAAGTCAAGTACCGAAAGTGCCAAACTAGTTGGGATACTTCTTTGGTACTTTCGGTACTTTGGGGCGTAACTTGCTACGCTTTCGACTGGCTATGCAAATAGCCCGATTCTGAAACACAATGCGATCGCCGTTATGGCAAAACGTCACAAACTCAGAAAACAGCAATAAACAAAGTAAAAAAAATATCTGGTCGGAAGAACAGATCTGTACAACAAGAGCTGGACGGTATAACAAGAAATTTAAAAAGTATTTTATCTAATATACTACTGCAGCATGGTATTGGAGAGTCTCCACATATAGCAGTGTGATCTCGTTGTAATAAATATTGGGGTATTTATAAGTTAGTTAACATAAAATTAAAAAAATTAGTTAAATTTCTCACAAACCTGTCTAGGAGTGATTTAAATAGCAAGGGTGAGAATGATTATGGTCGTCTCGGAGAACGCATGCAGCACCCAAGCAAAAGCAGCAAGGTAAACTTTAAACTGATTTTAAAAACATATATTGGATATAAATATAATATATGCAAGGAATAATCATTAAAATCGCAATGTTAGCTAAGCTTTTCCCCTATGCCAAAGTAAAAATGTTTTAGCAAAACATTAACCCCCTGCGTTGTCCGTAATGTCCATACAAAACCGAAAGTAAGAAAAAGTCTGACCTTAATGTAACTCACTAGGGATGTAAGAACTGCATGTGCATAACATGCGATGTTAGATTTAATATCCAACATCCTCCAGCCATTGTACGAATTCAGTACAAAATGCCCCGACTCGCGCTGTGCTTTTATTCAGCGCCGGTACCAGTTTTTACGGCAGTGGTAAACCGACACAAAAGAAGTACTGGTGGTGACTTTCGTGGGAGGTTACTGATGATGTCATTTGGCGCCAGTACCAGCGACTGGAAAACCAACACAAAGGAAGTACCGAAAGTACCGAAAGTACCAAGTACGTGCAGTGGAAAAACCCCCTTAGTCCCTCTGTCCACCGGGAGGCACTCACCCTGCGCATACGCCTGCACTCTTTCCATCTCTGTGCGCAGCTGGCCCACCCTGTCCCTCAACTCATCTGCACCCACCGTGTTGCACCGGTTCATCTGACCCTCCATCGCACAGAAGAACTTGGCCTGAGGAGCCAGCCAGGGCCAATGAGTAAAAGCAGAACATAACAGAAGGATTTTGGTTAGAGGTACATTACTGAAGGAGAGAACACAACTGCCCCCTGCCAAAAATCCTGGGTCTCTGTAAGGCAGTGTTTCCCAACCCGGATCCAGGGGACCCCCAGCGCTTCACATTTTGCTGTGGTTATTCCCTTAGAGCCAATCAGGAGTCAGGAGCCACTTGTGTAGAATTCCAAAGTCAGTCCTTTATTGCATCCTATTGTATATTGTTAGCTTACACTGATTCTTATGCACTCATATCTCTTATCTCTCACCAAGATTCCATGCCCCTAGGTCCCTCCACCATTACTTCCTATCTTCCGTAGTTTTTATGATCGGGCTGCCAATCATTTCTTTTACTGGTCGAACCTTCTGAAGAACAGTACAGGTGTAGAGTTATGGTAAGAAGCCCAGAACCAGCCAAGGACACTTCAATGGGAAAGCAAAACTTTTCCCATGTTTCAATAATAAACATCAGCAAGTCTTGGGGGCTTCGACTGGCCACATGGAGCTTAGCAGTGGAGCTGATTATATTCTTGGCCTTCAACATAGTGATAAGCTACAGAGCTACTTGGGACACATTGGCCTTCATTCTCTTATGGGTTTCAAGGTTACCATCTCTATGGGTTACCCCATTTCTGCTGGTTACAACTTTTAGTGTAATACTAAAGATTACATTCTGTGTTACGTAGTTTTATATTCCGTATAATGTTCCATAGTTTTTGCTCCCTCCTAACTCCCTGCCAGACACTCCACATTTCTGCTACCAGGAGCTGGGAGGGAGCAAAAATGCAGACTGTCTGGAGGTCCCTGAAGACCAGTTTGGGTAACACTGCTGTAAAGCACCTGATGAAAATGTCACCGCTCCTTAAGTATTATGTGACCCACAGGCCCCTGTATTGGAGACCACCTGTCTCCGCCTTGTGGGGGGGTGGGGGGCTCACCTTGATGCTGGTGCCCACAGCCCCTCGCTCCAGCTCCACCTGCTTTCTCCGGCGGACCACCCGCTCACATAGCTCGGGTCGCTGCTCCATGGCAGCGAACAGGTCCTGCAGTGCCTGCTGGGTGTACGTCAGGCCCTGGTGCTCAAAGTCGTCCTCTGACATCTGCGGGCAGAAGCGCTTGACCAAGGGGCACTCAGAGTCAAACTCCCCCATGGACTCCATCCACTGGCTTCTGGGTCTGATTAAAAACCCGACAGGTATGCAGTCAGAATGACCAGCAGTCGAGCATCCAAACTCTCAATGTAAAGGGTAAAATCAGCCAGACTTCTCAATATACATAACATTGTTTGTGAAATTTGTCTAATTCAAATTCACTATCAAATTTAAAGGCAACTGAAAATATTCTAAGTCACCATGCAGCCAAAAACTAAAAAAGTAAAACTACATTTAACATCCTTATAATAATCCAGCCATTGTCGGGGAACAACCCAGGACGGGGGGCCGGGCCATCGCTGGGCACACACACACAATCTAGTAACGCCAATCAGCCTCGGCATGTTTTTGGAAACCCCATAACGTCACGGAGAGAACATGCAAACTCCACACACATGGAACTGGACAGGATTCGTAAGGCAGCAGTGCTAACCACCGCGCCACCATGCTGCTCTTTAATTACTGTAATTATAATAATAATTGATAATAATAGCAACTATTATCAGCCACTTCTAGGTAAGAACAATTAATTATTACTATGTTAATTATATCGCTTCTGCTTTTGCTCCGGTGTCACAATACCGAGTTCGAATGGTACATTATTAGAGTTACATTACTGGACAGATTTGCGGAATCGGCGGGCAATAAATAGCCAGTTTGCAGAGATACTCACCCTTCAGATCACTTTAATCAACAATTACAGTTTAATAAACAACAACACCCGGGCTTTCCCTCCGCCAGACAGTAAAACCTGCCGATTCAAAACAAAACTCGGGACTTTATTTGATTTTTAGCGGAAACGCCGAGCAGCCAATCGCTCGCCCAGCGGATCCGTGACGCACGCGGTCGCTTCATTTCGCCCTTTGTTTCTCATTTTTGTACGCTTCCTTTATGCCATGACAGTGTTTTATATCTCATCACAATTTAAATGCTTAATGTGAACCGGCACGGCGTGTCAGAGTGCCCAGTTGGCGCGAGAAAGAGGTCGTAAAATTAGTTTTAAAGTGCCGCGTTTGAACGGCAAGGTCACGTGCTGAGCGCGGGCCGCGCGGGGCATGCTGGGACACGTAGTGCCTTCCACCCAGAACTTCTTCGGGCTAACCGCCCCCCGCGCGCACCCCGACACGCGCCCCCGAAACACATGGCGGACCTGCGCCGTTTAAAAAGCCGACGAGGTCCGGTGGAGCCGCGTAAGTCCAGCCGGTCCCGGGTCGCCGTGCTCGGAAGTTGAGACTCTTTCCACCCGCGAAGTTGTGCAGAGTTTCGCCGCGAAAGCGGAGCCGGACTCGGGGACGCGACTGCAGCTAGCCGCCTCGTCAGCGGTGGTTCTGTGATCCCCTACGGGCGCGACGCGCTCGGGAGCCTCCGGGGGGCTGGGAGTGCGCACGCTGGCCGCACGGTGCCCATGTGCTTCCGAAAGTCGGAGACGGCCGGACGGAAACGAAACGAAAGGCGCTTATCCGCCTCCAGCGCCCTCGGCTCCACATCTGCGGAACCCGATCGGGCTGCTGAAGCTCACAAGGCGGCGGGAGGCTCGCTTCATTTCACAAGTTTTGTTTCTGCTATATTGCAGTGATAGAAACATCTCCCGCTTCATTCAGTATGGCTAGATAACAAGTACTTACTGCTTCTGTATATATTTTTTTATTAACCTTATTGTAATAGCCTGATCACAAACAGTGTATTATTTCTGACCTTATCAGTAAGGATTAGAAAATGGACTCGATCTCCTGCCGAATGAATGCCCAGGATTCTGCCGCGGACACCGGGCAGGGGTCAGAGTGCCCCCTACTGGCCAGGCTGAGCACTGGTGGAGTACAGCAAGAAGCCGGATTGGGCCGTAAGCCTCCACCAACTAGCAGTGTGTTCAGATGCGAGGACTGTGGAGAGGGCTTCGCTAACATCCCTGGCCTGTCACGGCACCAGCTGAGAGAGCACACCGTGAACAAGCCGTACTGCTGCCCCACCTGCGGTCAGACGTTCGCCTTGCTCTCCAGCCTGTACCTGCACTGCCGTACTCATGCTTCCTCAGCCTACCAGACTGGCGTTTCCTGTCCAACCAGCCCACCCACAGCGGTGCTGCAGCAGCACGGGGCCCTCCCCAATGGCAGGGAGCAGCGTCTGTCAGGATCCCAGTGCCTCATGCAGGACAGGGAGCCTTACGCCTGTGCGCCGTGTGGCCGGGCCTTCAGTCACAAGCCGGCTCTGTTACAGCACCAGCAGGCTGGCTGCCACATCCCAGGTAAAGCCTCCAGCCCCCAAGTGCCCAGCCTCTCGACCCTGCCTACTACCCTGCAGGACCCCATTGTCACACCAGCGGCATTGCCTGACGCCACTCATACCCCACCTGCCCCCGGCATGCCGCCTCCTATGATGCGTACCCTGCTGGTTACATCACAAGCCCCGCCCATAAGTCCACGGGCACCCAAACATTTCACCCGGTCACCCCCCGTCGCATCGAGCCCGCCTTCCCCCGCCAGGCAGTACTTTTGTTCTCTGTGCTGCCGTGAATTCGGCTCGCAGGTGGGTTTAGCCAGCCATCAGCGACTCAGCCACCCTGCGGAATGGAAGCAGGCCCTGGCCACCTACTGGGGGCAGGGGGGTAAGAAGTTCCCCTGCCCGACCTGTGACAAGGTCTTCTGCCATTCCCCCTCGCTGTCCCAGCACAAGCTTCGGTGTCATGTGCAGAAGGCAAGGCCAAAGACGAGGATAAAGGTGACTGAGAAGGAGGACATGGTGGCCATGCCGCACCACAAGGGCCGAGTGTTTCCCTGCCGCTCCTGCGACATGGTCTTCTCCCAGACCTCGAGCCTCCAGCTGCACAGGAAGGAGCAGCACCGCAGGCCGGTTCGGGCCCACGACCGAGGCAGGGCCTCGTCAGGCCATCCGAAACGCCGCAGGAGGAAGAAGGACGGAGTCTATCCGTGCCTCTACTGCAGCAAGGTGTTCAGACACCACCTGACACGTCGGGCTCATGTGAGGCACCTCCACCCTCAGCCTCACTTCCACCTAGACAGGAGGAGCCACAGGCCACACAAGAGCCAAGAGGCGGGTGGGCAGGAGGTCCAGGCTTACCACAACCACAGCAACCTCATCAGACACCGCTGTCAGCGTGCCAAAGTCGCTCAGAAGGCTGAAAGGAGGCAAGAGCCCAGCTGTAGGAAAGGTGAGCAGAAGAAAGGGCAGGCGAGCAACATGGAGGAGGATGGCAGGCCTGACAAGGAGGACAGCAAGGTGTTCCCCTGTCCTTCCTGTGAGGAGGTCTTCAGCCAGCTTTCCCTCCTGAAAGAACACGAATTGATGCACCAACCTGTGGAGGAGACCAAAGCCTGCAGTGTGTGTCGGTGTGATGTGGGCGCCCCCTGGAGTGGGAAGTCGGATGGTGCAGGGCCAAGGGTATACCACTGCGAGCCATGCCGGCGGACGTTCAGGAAGCTGGGAGTGTTCCTGGAGCACTGCCAGGTCCACCTCGGCCCACAAAACGGTGTCAACGGTGTGAAGTGATGATGGTGTCATCTAGCAATGTCCCCAAGCTCTCCAAAATGGATAAAACGAGGTCAGATACCGAGAGCATTCTTTTTCTCTGCTCAGTCAAGTTTCATGTCATTTGTTTTTTTTTTTTGCTTTTTGTGTCAGGTAATTAGTAAAGATATTATTTCTCAAGGCTGCTAGCGAGTAAGGCTTGCATCGTGAACATACAGCACTGGCAGTTACAAGTTATTGCACTGTAAAATCCTCAGTGGACTTGTTACTCTCTGGAACTCCAATACTGTGAATTTGCTCTAAAATCTGTGAATGTGCAACAGAGGGGAAAAAAGTATTGTCCTGGATTCCTTGGCTTCTTGTCCACATGATTTAAAGAAGCATGTTAATTTTTCATCAGCATCTATGATTGAAAGGATTTTCAGCTCTGAAACACTGGTGAGTCTGTGGTCTTGAAGAGGTTAAGAGATTTATATTTTTAGTAGCCATTTTTTAAAACTATTTTCTGTATGCATTCTGAGATATTGCTGTATATTCTTGCAATAAAAGTTTTGATTTTTGTTGTTCTTCATTGTCTGGTGATTAACATTGAACTTGTGGTTTTACATATGATGATGCTGTCTCTATACACGCATCTGTGTTTAATCTGGGGAGGTTCCTCTTTTTTAGAAAATGACATACAACTTTATCTTAGTGTGAGGTAAAATATGAGGACATACTGTGATATTTCTGGGAACAGGCAGAACACGTGTGACCCTAGGTTGATTGCAGTGCCTCCCAGTCTGCTTAGTTTAGGCTTTCACTTAAGCACTTTCATTTTTATTTTTCAGCAGTACTGAAGGTTCGATTCACACCCCTGCTCTGGGTTTATATATTCTCAGTGCTTGTATGGGTTTCATTCCACAGCCTGAAAACATGTAGCGGTGCGCTGATTCAATATTCGGGATCGGCATTGATCCTTACCTGTCAGACAAATCGTGATTACTCATTTAATTTTCGTCAGTCTGAGAAAAGAGCGTAGACTCGCTACAGCTTGTGATACATGAGGAGCTGCTCTCGCATCAAAGTGTGAGTGATGCTGTTTTGAGTGGCAGTAAAAATGTGGAGCATTTTGAGCATTCCCCACTTGCATATATGCTCTTGGAAGATATTCAGCAAAAACAGCAAATCTCTCAGAAACCCTTAATACAGCACTTTATGAATGTTTCTAGTAGACTAATTAACAAAGCTTTTTTGGCATACATTTTCATTTCTTTTTGCTAGTTTAAACAAATTCATATATAAAGTATAAATGTATATTACAATATTAGTAATAAGAGCTCTTGTATTGGAATCATCAGCAGTAGTGTATCGGATTGGAATTGAAAAATCTCTTAATTACTGTGTATGTGCGTGCCTGTGTGTATTCATTCATACATATGCTCTGTGATGGACTGGCGTCCCATCCAGGCTGTCCCGGGCATTGCGCACTGCGCATGCTAGGATAGTCTCCGGGTCCACCTTAACTCTTGGTTGGGTAAGTCATCATGGATGGATAACTGTCACGCTGAGTGATGGTTCCCATTGAAAACACACATCAGAAACAATTCTGAAATGCCAAGATGCCCCAGCTGCAGGTCATATAGTAATAACATGAAATAATATCTGAATTTTAATATTCTCTGTATGCATTTGGAAAACTACTACATCTCTTGGGAGGGTGTGGGACATTAGCATACACACACTGGATTCCTGTGGTCCTTGTATTTAATGTTTTAAACAGAGAATAACATTATATGAACCTTAATGTCTGAAGAAATAGACCATGTAGAATATAATAAACATAAGTCAAAGATAACTGCACCTGCACTAATCTGTATTCAGAACGTGTGGCTTTCCTTCTCTGACTGTGCCCCCTATTATTCCGATTGCATTCTTCCTGCCATTGCAGCGAAAATGTGAAAATGAAACTCTTCTCTGGAGTCAAAACATGCTTGAAACATCGATTCTGACATTTTTTCATGGCTGTGCATAACTCTGGGGTTTAATTTCGCTTGTGGTTAAGAGAGATTTGTACACGAATCTCCACTGAAATAGCCAGTGTAGTTTTTTTGTATCATTTTCAATTAGGGGCAAATTGGAGCATTATCATCCAGCAAGGTCCTTGGCCTTACCTGTTCTCCACTAAGAAACTCTCACCCCTAGAGTAAGAAAACAATGTTAGAAAGTTTAACCTAAGTAAAAGCTTAATTTCTATGATAACTAATTTGTAATAGGCAAGAGTCGTCTTGATTTCTTCTGGTCTATTTGAGGTGACAATTCGTTTTGCATGGATGACTAAGGATGAATAGATACTGATGGCGACCCAGGTGTAAATCAGCTGAATGAGCTGGCAACCCCGGCGCAAGCGGCGCACGTCACTGTAAACCAGGAACAGGACGTGGGACTGAGATGGGCTTCGTATCCAGGTTCGGAGTACCGCTGCTTTTGCGCACATTTAACCGTGACCATTGGGGGCCTCCTGCTAGTTGTGTAAGTCGCCGAAAAATGGCTGTCTCTACTGGTACTGTCGGTTAGCATGCGGTTAGCATGCGGGCTAGCGCTGCGCCAGGCTGACGCCGGCGGCATAGCCGCGCAGTTGGGTTTTTGCGCACGGCAGGTGCCCCCGGTGCGGGTCGCGCTTGGTGATTTTGCAGGAATGCAGAGTGACAGAAAGTCAACTTTTAACTCCTCAAAACCGTGTCCCGAGCCTATGCATCGGTGTTCACCATTACGGCTTAATTTAAATAGATTTCACGACGGTCCCATTCGTTTGAAATGCGAAAACATGATCAAATGCCGAAATCCCCCATTAACGTGTCAGAACGTCCTCGTTTTCTGTGCTGAGCTGACGCTCTGTTTTCTCACTTAAGGTTGTAGTTGAACTTTTATAAGTAGTAAATTAGGAGGTTTAGGTCTAAGTAATATTGTCGTTTGCTATACCCCATATATTAGGGTGACCAGATAATCCATGTCATCCCGGACACTTTGAGCTAAGACAGGATTTTCAAACTATCATTTCTATCAATGGGACCTGGATGTTAACGCGAAACGGCTGGATGAGTCTTTCAATCAAGGAAACAAACCAGACAAAGCACAAGAACTGAACTTTTTAGCCAAACACAGGATCCTTTCAGGTTTTAATTAGTTTATAAAACCTGAAGTAGCTCAAAGCATCCAGGATGACAGGAATAATTATCTGGTCACCCTACCATATATACATACTTATACATGTAAGAAATAGTATCTAACTGCTGAGCATTGTCTTTGCACTGTGGTTGTTTATTATTTCCCAAATGAGCATTTCTTACTCTTGCTGTTTAAGGAGCCAGAGATCTGACCAGTGACTGGGGGGGGGGGTGGGGTCTGGACGTAGGTTTGCCTGAGCCCTCCATCAGGGAGGCACGGCGTGTGACGATGGACCTGGAGGAGGAGATGGGGAAGACTGAGGCGCTGCTGCAAACCTACAGTCCCAGCACGCTGGTGGCCAGTCTCAGCCTTGCCCTCTTCTGCATCTGCATTGACCGTCTCCTGCTGCTCCCGCTCGTCCAGCAACGCGCATGGCTGCGTGCTGCTGTGGACAACGGCGCCCACGGTGCCATCGGCCTGTGGTCGTGGGCCATCGTCGTCGGCCTGAGGACGCAGAGTGGCGTTTGGGAATCGCTACTAGCTGGCTGCTTGGCTTCGGCGGTAGACCTGGACCATTTCTACTTAGCTGGGTCTCTCTCGCTCGAAGTGAGCTGCTCTCTTTCTGGTCCTCATTAATAATAGCCTCCATGCTGATGGAATATACGTAGGTTTTGGCTGCCTTCTGAGGTGCCAGTGGGCTTAATTCCAAAATACATCACAACAGCCGCCGCACTGGTCCTGTATCTTACATTTTACACATTAACAATACTAACTGAAACGATCCAGTCCAGGTGTCTTTTCAGTTTCATTTCTTCATACACTGGCAGTTTACAAAGTGCTGTTTTGTTGCATTGCGCCATCTGCAGGCAGCTCTGAACCTCCCACGACGGCCTCCCTTACACTGCTCCTCCCTGATTCTGCTCCTCTGTGGCCCCCTGCGCCTGCTCATCTGGGCCTGCCGACTGGGGCCCCTGTGGCGCCCCCTGCCCTGGCTGCTGTTTGTCTCCCTGGCGTCTCACCACATTCGGGACGGGACACGGCGGGGCCTGTGGCTGTGGCCCTTTGGGAACACCCCACCCCTTCCCTACTGGCTGTACGTGACCCTCACAGCAACGCTACCCATACTCTGCTCAGTCCTTATGGGCCTTCTGGGGACCAGAGGAGCCGATTCCAGGAGACACAAGGCAGCTGTAGATGTGTGAACTAAACATGCAGGCACCTAAATTGATCAGTAGATTCCTTTCTTAATATAACCCTACAGCTAATCAGGAGCCCCACATCTCATCTGGAATCCTTACTCCAGAAGTGCCAGGAGTAACAGTATTCTAACAAATACACCATTTCTTACAGCAGTGACACACAGATTTTGGAAGAATCAGCTATACCTCACACACACACACACCACCATGGACAGTGGTGGTGTAATGGTTAGGGAAGCAACTGTGTAGTAAAAAGGTTGCCGGTTTGAGTCCCAGACCAGCAAGTACCACTGAGGTACCCTGAGCAAGGTACCGTCCCCAAGCACTGCTCCCCAGGCACTCAGGTAGCTGCCCACTGCTGTGTCCAAATGGGTTAAATGCAGAGAACATATTTTGTTGTTGTGCACTGTGTGCCGTGGTGTGTCAACAATGACAATCACCTTTCACTCTCACATGTCGTAAATCTCATAGTGGTTCACTGAGAACCAGTCAGACATTTACACTGCACATTTGGTAGGAATTCTAATTTAAAATATATAAAACCAGAGGTGATTCCAGGACCAGAAAATGCTCCTCCTACTGTAAACAACTGTTCATGGTATAGTTTTTAGAAGAGAATGTATCTGTACAGTAAGAAAATGCAAAGAGAATCTGATACCAGACTGTTAAATTTGCTATTTCTATATGGTTGTGTGACAAGTAATTTTTTTTTTTTTAATAAAAACTCTTCAGAACACCCCAGCCCCTTATAATAGGTCTGTATCCAACCAACCTGTGTGTGTGTGTGTGTGTGTGTGTATGTGTGTGAGAAATGTACACCTCATACAGACAAAGCAGGGGCTCAAGGTGCAGTTGATGAGAATAAAAACCTTTATTAGTGTGTTTATGAAGAGTGCATATGCAACGTGCCTGAAGAGCTTAGTCTTAAATTCAACCCATAATTTGCCATCATCCCTTTACTGGTTCAAGAAGCACACTAAAATGCTTTGCCAGAATTTATAATATTAACTATATACACACACATTTCTGTATATATGTCCAAAAGCCATTCTGTCTTTCCTAATGGTCCTCACAGGGCAAGAGAATGGCTCCAAGCTTTCGAGGGGGAGAGGACTTGCAAGGATTACAAAGAGGTTACTACATTGTCTCTAAATCTAAGCCGATCAGTTGCACTTATAAAAAACAAAAATCGCCCGTGCAACATGAATTATCAAATCAATGAAAAGGAAGGACGGTCACATGTCCATTAACACAAAAAAAGCTTCCATAGTAGCAACTGTGTTTCAAAGACCATCTCACTTCCTCTTCCTGCCCAATGCATGCTGGGGGAACACTATCAAGACTGACCTCTGACATGTCACTTACCCCCCCCCCCCCATCTCTGAGGGGCAAAAAAATGCTTCCAAAAAAAAAAATTCTGAAGCAAAATACTTCATGGGTCCCATGAACCGATGATACATTAGGGGGAAAATCTCACACAAGACAAGCTCAGGCCAAAAGCATCGGAGGTCTAGTTGCAAAACTTTATTGCACCATTTTTAAAATTCTTTAAAATAAAGCAGATTTTTAAATATTGGTTTCAAGGGCAGGGGATCACTAAGGCAAAGCTTCTAATAGAACAGACTCAAATTGGACCTAGGAATGTTTGTTTTCAGTTTTATACTTCAAGAAGCTCTGTTCCTTTAAAAATTGGTCATAGGTTAAAAAATACTACATTTGAATAAAAAGTGAGCTACAGAGATTTTAAATATTCATATATATATATATATATATAAAAATACATGAGAATAAAAAAAGTAGGTAAAAGGAAAAAAAATTTGAAATGTTGCCAGTGGTAGATTTCCTTCATACTTTAGTGTGGAGAGGTCTGGGCTCCATGTGATGTTGTAACCACAGTATGAGAATTATCCTGATAGTCTGGTCCTGCCCGAGAGAAGTTAGCCTCTGACTGAAGCAGGGATGAGACTGGATCGAGCCCGGTATGGGCTTGTCGTTTACAGAACACGCCAGTTAAGTGCCAAGCTAGAGGGGGAGAGAGGCAGGCTAGGACGGACCAGGCCGAACCCGAACTGCGATTCCCCACTTCCTCGTGAAGGGCCACAGGTGTCAGCACACCTCTGAAACAAACCATTACGTTTTACTAGAGGAATGGAGTTAAGCATTGATGCCTGTCATGCTGCATATCACTCAGGAGATTACAGAAAACTGGTCGGCCATTCCTCTTTGTCTACTTTAGCCCCAATTCCAGAAGAATCTGAACGCAAGCTTCTTGTCAGATAAAAGTTAATGTTTGGTCTTGCTGACAAAAAACTGAAAATAAGTTACAGAACGGCCAATTTTCTCCAGATATAAATGTCCTGTAATACTGCAAGGAAGATTCTGGCTTTAGGCCACATCGAACAAACTTTTACACCAGCACACATTTAATTCGGACTATTAACAGATCTAACATCTATGGTTTTGGGCAAACATAATTAAAAGAAGGTGCATGTAGCTGATTGGTCAGTAAGTGCCATGATGTAGTCAGAATGGTGAAGGCGAGGTGGGGGTAGCGGGGAGGTCTTCTGGGACTGGTGCAGGTAGTATCCTGGACAGGGGATGGGGGGAGGTGGGCATTATGACATACTGGAGCAGCGTACGGAGGGTGAGCCCATCTGGGTCAGAACTTTGTCCAGCCACTGTAGTGGTCCATTAAGGTGCAGTTCAATCCAGCAGGGGGTGCTAGTCACCGTCTGTCGTCTTGGATGGGGGGGGGGGGGGGGGGAAAAAAAAAATTAGCCCACAGAAAAACA
>JAODKM010000039.1:5148281-5164658 GCA_026780845.1 Petrocephalus sullivani
GGGGGGGGGGGGGGGGGGGGGGGGGGGGGGGGGGGGGGGGGGGGGGGGGGGGGGGGGGGGGGGGGGGGGGAGGGGGGAGGGGGGGGGGGGGGGGGGGGGCGACATTCCAGGCCTCGCTGTCTTCATGTTTCTGCTGCGATAGGGCCGTTTACCTCAAGGAGTCGCACAGCATGACGGGCCGGGCTGAACATGGGCTAAGTAACGGGGCAATTCTCTCATATATACCACCTTAATCTGAGCGTTTTAAACCTCTGACAGAATAAATCGCTTCCAAGCATCTAAAAACCATAACAAAAATCAGACAGCTGAATGAAGCTGTGCATGTCACATGAATGGATATGCACAAAATGCACAACCAGGGCCATAAGCACTGAGGGGTTATGGGAGCTCTGGGAAAAGCGTCATCGGAGCACAACACACAATACTGTGTGTTGAATGACTAATGAATGTTACTGAATGTGAAAGTCTGCCAGTAATTAAGTCAGTGATGCCAAGGTTTTATTCCTGACTGTACTCTGATGAGCAGAAAACACTGAAGACTTACCAGCAACCTTTATTATGATCAGTAAAATGGTTAAAATTATTCAAAATAAAATGATAAAGGCTGTAGATCAGAAAGTGATAATGGTCAACGATTATTATCACTGTCAATTAGACTGGCAAGATACAAGCAAACTCCCTGAAAATGATCAAAGAAACATGCCAATTAATATCGTCCTAAATTAGTAAAATTCCAGAGAGATGACATGTCAGCAAGGGTTTACTTGATTACGCTTCAGTCGTATACGAAATGCTGCAAATTTCAGAAAGTGTATCAGCAACAAAACGGTTAGCTACTCCCAAAAAGAGACCTGCCGGTTACACTGATTAAAATGGAATCATTCTCAGTTAATACAAAATTTGATCAATCAAATGCATTTTCACACATGACACAGGAACCAAGATGCACACACAGGCAGGAGTTAAAACTTCTCAAAATTTCAGACATGCTTGATCTCACCTTAAGTTACGGCACAGTAACGCAGAGCTTAACCATATTAAGGCATTCCCTTAGAGAAATTGAGAATAGCAATTTACCATAAATGCATACATATGTGCACCAAAATAAAATAATAAAAAAAAAAAACAGGTTAGGAAGCGTTTAGAGTTCCTGTTGGATT
Organism: Petrocephalus sullivani; assembly: GCA_026780845.1. Taxonomy (NCBI): domain Eukaryota; kingdom Metazoa; phylum Chordata; class Actinopteri; order Osteoglossiformes; family Mormyridae; genus Petrocephalus; species Petrocephalus sullivani. The sequence continues at coordinate 5,149,442 of JAODKM010000039.1, forward strand.
CCTCTGATTTCAGCCCTTCCCCGGCATGGCAATAGGCAGCACTGGACATGAGGATAGTCACCTGGTTTGGTCTGGGTAGCTGTGAAGGCCTGAGGCTTCCCACTGCTCTATGGTATTGGATGTACTCAGTCCCCACATTTCAGACCAATTGCTGTGCACAGGACACCGAAACAACAAAAACACAAACACACACAAAGAAAAATAAAAACGATAAACATGGGGCATGAGTCATTCAAAAATACAAAGATGACAAGCATGGAAGAAACCAACACAAACAGGGACCCTCTTACTGGAGGTAGCTCTGCTGATTATGGGATCTGAGACTCGTCACAAAGCTCTGCAACTTGGCTTCCTCAAATAAGAGTGTTCCTTTCAATGGATGATAGGAAAAAATAGATGTGAAGTGCGAGGGAACATCTCTGAAGGTTCCACTGAAATGATCAGATATAAACCAGAGCTTAATCCATTTCAGTGGCTCCACTGTGTGGGCACAACACCTGAGTAAGCTACAAGACTCCTGAAGAAGTAGTGAAGAGTTTTTCAGGAGCACAGCGTCTTCCTACTAAAACGCATGCATCTAAGAAACAAATGAGCACATCTGAACATACAGAACAATCCTGGCACACAAACAAAACATGGAATGGTACATGATAAGAGAGAAGGTATTCATTCCACCCACTGTTATCAAATGTCACAAATTTGATACCCAAAATTTTAATATTAAATGTACAGTGGTTGGATTGAACATATGCTCTGGACGTGGTATGCCAAGAATGAGGTCCTGCCTTCTGATAGCATCAAGCTTGTTATTGGCATGACCTCTGAAATGGGACTTACTCTACGTGTACCTAACTCAGAGGTCTACAACAAAGCTATGGTCTTCCAAAGTCATTACCCTTTCCAAAAGCGGCACCCATCCATTACCCTCTTTTACTCAGACCAAGTCTGGCGTCTACATAACATTCTATTCTAAAAATTAGTTGATTCTGCTATCTATGCTATTAGAGCAGACTAACATTTTTACATTATACTGCATGGTTTTTGTGCAGCTGACAAACATTTCATTTTTACTGTAGCACAAATACATATTTTAAGCTTGGCATTTTCTACCTGCCTTTTCTGTAAGGGAAGCCTTGTATAACTGGCAACTGGAACTTCAGTTACTTTGTACTACATCCTTATTAGAATACTACTTTTATTAACCCTGTCGCCACTGCAAATAGAGCAGCCCAAATGCCACTAACGATGTCTGTCAAAGTTCGTGTCAAGCTACAGCCCAACTCATGAGCCACGATAAGGACCGCTCAGCACAGACGTGAAAACCTACACCTGATAATCCGTTAGTGAATTAACACATTAACATCATCACTAACAGACCGAAAGGATTTACCAGATGGATATTCTTTGCATCTTTGTTTGAAAAACACCCCCTGCCAAGTTATGAAAACAGAGATTCACTGGGAATCAGTTTTAATTCTTACATCCTTCAGTACAAGGTTCACAGCCCACAATGTAGTAAATAATGTAGGGGCATTTCAGGCCACAACACAAACTGCTGGAAAGGACCTTCAGAACTCTCATGCAAACTAAAGTCTTCTTCTGTTCTTTGCTGTGTTTGTGATGGGAATGGAACACTCCATCCCTTCAATGGGGAACACTATATATTTATTTACAACATATACAATAACACTATATTATTTTATTTATTTATCATATATATATATATATATATACACACACACACACACACACACACACACACATACAGTAGGTCTCACGTCATCTGATATTTGTTGTGCGCAACCATCTGCATATTTCATGAACATTATGCAATTAAATCATGTTTTAGAGGCAAAAAAAAATCAGTATTTTCAGATCTGTCAGGTGTTTCAATAATTCTGGCCACCATTGTGTGTGTGTGTGTGTGTGTGTGTGTGTATTTTGTTTTTCTCCACTTTTAACGTTAATATTTGGTATGTCCACCCTTTGCAGCAATTACAGCAGCACATCCCTCTGGCATAGTGTCAATATATTTCCTGAGAACTTCAATACTAATGGTATCCCATGCCTTCTGCAGCTCAAGCCAAATGCTTTCTTTTAAAATGTACAATAGATCTGTCCATTTTTTTATCATATTTTTCATTCATGAATTTATATGAAATATGAATATATTGCGGTATAATTTGAACCATTGACGGTAGACGGTATATATTGGGGTATATAATTTGGTATATAAAATTTCAACATAATTGTTTTTGAATGGGTAACACAGACCCATAGCAAATGCACTGCAGCAGGAAGTTGTATTCTAAACTTAACTCCATTTCAAAGTAGTCATGAATGTTATTTAAGAACATTTATTATGCAAAACCTTTGAAGTAAATGAAAACCTTTAAAAGTAACTTTTCCGTGGTTTTATTACCAAAATCTTATATTAAAAATACAGGTTGGTTTTGTAAAATGTAGGTAAGCAGAGAACAATTAAGCTAAAAAACGAACTAGACTAGTTGCATCGGATGCACATACTTATTTAAAACAGATCGTGTTACCTCCCTTAGCACTGTCGCCCGGCATATTTTGCAGATTATGTTTTCCGGTTCAGTATGCAAGACCTTAAATCCAAACCATGTCCATATTACGGACGTTGCACCAGTCTTTGGAACAAGCTCCTCCGATTATTAAGAAAACATTTACATTGAGCTTGATAGTGCTGCCGACGTTTCTTTACATTATTAATAAATACTTAGATCCATAGTGAACAGTTTTATCATCTATAACTGACATTTTATTAGATTAATCATATGTACATCACATTTGATCTTATTACATTATTGATGTATGTTCAGGTGTTTACCAATGTTTATTTAACTGTCAGGGCTTTGTTGATTATCACATTGGCACTACACACTCACATCAACACACTAACTTAAATTTCATGGCGACTGCTTCAGTCTGTGCCTGAAAATGTAAATTACGTGTTATCTAACTAGCCCTACAACTAAATGCATATCAGTAAACCCAAACAGAAAAATATCTGGTTCTTATGCGAGTACTACTTTGCATACATGATTATGGCCCCTTTCATATATGATTCATGAATTAGTGAATAATTAATGAACTAATTATTCAGTTCATGCTGGCTCAGCAAACATTTTGCTATGGAGCTAAATACGTAATTTGTATACGCATTTTTTATACGCTATATGAAATAAAACGACACTTTCAAGCTAAATATATGATTATAATTAATAAGACATGTCACTACCAAGCTAAATATACATCAATATCTCATAAAACATGTTTGTTATAATGGATAAAACACATCGCTGTGAGCCAAATATACATTATCTAATGAAACATGTCAATTCTGCCATCAAGCTAAATGCAAACGATTTCTTAATCAATGAAAACACTTAAAAAAAAAATTCTGATCGTTTTAATTGAGGTTTGATTTCTTAATGACGATTAATAAAAAACACTTTTTAAAAATCATCTGTAAACATATTTCATTGATGTGGATTCTTGCTGCAGCCGTAAGGATAAAGTTGAAACTTCCGGGGTGCCTTGAAGCTGCATCATCACGTCGGAGCGCAGAGCGGTGTTTTATTTAGACTCCAATACTGCTCATACCGCCAGATCGAGGCATGCTCAAATAGGAACGAGTGTGGAACAATTTGACTGGAGTGGGATGAATTTTAATGGAGAGCGGAGCGGTATTGAGTGGAGGAGCAGGCAGAGACAACAGCCTAGCGGACGGGGAGCAGAAATTCTCACTGCTCTGCTCACATGCCCTGGTCATTAACAACCACTACTGCAGTAAACCGGTATAATCAAAATCTCTCCCGTTGGCCAAATTTATACCGTATACCGTTTATACCGCACACCCCTATAGTGAACAAACATATATAATAATAATCTAAAAAGAATCTGCTGCAGACAATTTTGTGATGGATTCGATTTTATGCGTGAAAGGTTTAAGGCTAAGAAACCGACAAGGTAAGTCAACTACTTCCTTATAAGGTATGATCCCTAATCTCAATGAACAGGATTAACTACTGCAATTTATGGGTGATTGCAAATTACTAGTTTTTTAATACTCCAAGAACCTCACCAAAGTAATAGGGAGACTAGGACCATGAGTCTTATCCTACCCTACCATGCTTTGTGACAGCCAAGACACTAGCTTAAACAGAGTGACTATGGCACAGACTAACGGACCCAGGCCCAGAGAAAACCCAGAGAGTCCCAGGAATTGGACGTGGCTGCAGCCCACCAGACGATGCCCAGATACGCTTCCAGGCCCAAGCAGATGCAGCTGCAGTGCCATACATTAGCAAAGCCAGGCTCAGATGCAATTGCAACGCCACACAGATGCAAGCTCAGGCTCAAGTTCAGCCGTGCAGTAGAGCAGAGTGGGGCTCCAACAGAGCGGCCTACCTGGGGATGGTCACACACTTGGTGTTGCTGTTCTGTGTAGTGATAGCCTTCTCCAGTTCATCCAGCTGGCCCGTCTTCTTCAGCTTCTTCACCAGGCTCTTCACGGCCTTTTCACACCACTTCTCCTCCTGGCCGTGCTGCTCGCCGCTGCCGCCACCCGCCCCGACCCCGCTGCTCGGCGCTTTCTTCCAGCCTAACAGGCGCTTCACCACCGGTGGCGTGAAAGGCAGGATGGAGGACATGCTGTCACCCAATGAGACTGCTCAGTCACCAAGGACAGGAGATCCGCTTTGACCGAATGGAACTTTGAGAATGACGGTGCTGACAGCGAGGTAGGCAAGACTGGTGTGTTGGGGGGTACCTACAGGGGCATAAGAGATCCCATTGTTTGGAGTTCAAAATCAAAATACATTTCATTGTCAACTTCGGATATAGGATCCGCGGAGTCATACACTGAGCTCAAATATCAATCTCACTGGTCAAAGCAACAGCGAGAAGTAATAAATACAATATAAATATTGAGACAAATAAAACATATAAACATGACATTTTAATATATGCACAGTAAAAATACAAAAGAAATGCCATTAACCACCTGACTGGTGGGGAAAGTTCTTCTGCAATGGGGGGGACTGCACAGCACAAAAAAGCAGTAAACAGGAGAATTGCTTCAGTCAATCTCTGCCAAATATTTAACTTTGCAACAATCACCAGACGCATAGAATGAAGGTAGTAGAGTAGTGATCCTGAAAAACCCTCCCTAATAAGGCCATTTTTCCTTCAATCAGGCCAAGCGAAAAATGACACTGAAGCAGTACAATTTTGCTCAATTTTTTTTTTTGTGCAAATCAGAAACCCCATATCGAGCTGACAGCAAGAGGTGGCGTTGCAGGAAGCAAAACTGCTAATATGTTCCCAAAACATTTGTCAATAAGACTCATTAACAAGAGAGGGTTTATCTAATGAGAGAAAACTGCTAAAGGCAGTCCCTGGCCCGGACGCTTCCCAGCTGAAAAACATCTGGGGGGGTCAGCAATAAAGTCCAGCTGATACAGCTGTTTGATGTAGGCGACAGGATCATGAGCAGGTGGCCATCAGAATACTGAATCATGCAAACACATGGATCTGTGTTCTAGACAGTGTCACAGTCTGGATGTGTCTGGGTCCAACTGATGATCTGTTATCTGAATGCCAGATGGCCTCAGAGCAGGAGGCAGAAGGGAAAGCAGAAAGAAGGGCTAACAGTTGATAAATACTCATACACAAGTAGATAAGTGACTGCAGGATCCGTCCTCCGCTCAGCACCATTAGCCACAGGACAGGCTAACGAGGGTGTTTTTAAATTTACAATCAAATAGACAATGACTGAATCACAGGCATGGACATGTGGACTGTTAAATGGCAAAACTAATTGGTGAAGATGCTATGGAAAATCTTCAAAATACGTCGACATAAATCTCATTTCCACCACACATCTTCAATGCCAGAGTTCATATTTTACCGTAAGCATGACAGGAAGGCAGGTCTAATTTCATTTTAACATAAATGTGAATTTTATTTCTAGAAGGAACTTCTGTATTTAAATTCTAACCCAGCTGAAAACAGGTCAAGGAATCATTTGCGCAGCCAGATAGAATTACAGCAAAGAGACATTTTACTGACCTTGGCTACATTCTGCAGAAATCAGACACCTTAGATATATTTCTAAAGTAAGAGTCAAACACAGTTTTCAGTTATAACAGATTTTTTTTTTTTTTTTAAATCAAGGCCTCTACATTGACATTTGGTCTGACACGTGTATTGAGTTCTGTTTTATAACCAACAGTTAACAGCATCTGAAAACATCTCCCATAAGCAGAAGAGACTAGGCTGCACCAAAACCTCTCTAACTCTGCTACTGGCTGCTGAGTATTTCTACTTTTCATCATTTACTCAATGAAACTGGGAATAGTCTGGCAGATAAGCCTGAATGCAGGAAACAAAGGAAAACAAAGACTGATAAAATTCTCTAGTCTATGCAAAGGAGAATATTGTGACCTGCAGCGTGGAAAGTCACAATCAAGTCCACAAACTACAGGCAAAAGAATTTATAGATAAAAAAATTAAATTTAGATACTTCTGCAAATAGATTCAGAAATTGAAAAGGGGGCTTCATTTGGTCTTAAAATTATGGAACATACTCAAGAAAAAAAGCCCAACATGCAATGCAGGTTTGTTCTTCTATTAGATTGGTAGGTATGGGATCCAGATTTAAAAAGGGGGCATTGTTACGAATATGAAACAGGCACCCAGTTGACTTGATGTAACAAAGGAAAAGAAATAAAGAAGTAGAATTTAGGAAACCACATTAGTAGATGATACAAAACTCTGTCATGAAACGCATTCATAAAGGCATCATGGTAGGACTTCAAGTTCAGCAAACTGGAGAAATGGGTGGTTCATATTATGGTCAACTGGCTATGAGAAGTACAATGACCTAGCCTTAGTATACAGGTTTTAATCCAACTAGTAACTACCTTTCCAGGCAAAATGAAATACCTTTAACTACTGGAATTTCAGTACAGTCTTGCTTTAAAGCCAGGCCATGGTCACGGTACTGGCGTAAGTTTATTAGATTTCTGAGACAATTTTATTTTGACGCTACAGTTTTAACAGAACTTATAATACAAACAGTGACTGTGTGAGTAATTCTCTTCTCTTCTCTTAGTTCTTCAGCTCATGCCCCCCACATGGGAAGTCAGTGGATCACATGGTTCTTATAGAGGTAGGCACTGTGGAAATACTGGGGATCCATTCCATACAAGACAACTGGATGAAACTGTCAGATTTTGTAGCTCACATTCAAAACTTTGAATCTTGATTTGCAGAAGCAGATCTTAGATTCACTTCCCTTTTACATATGGATTTTAAAAACTGGAATTGTAAATGACAATTTACAAGTCACCAATAAGACAGGGGTTCTGACTGAAGGTGTTACTACCTGGAGAGGACTTAGTCATCAAAGATAAACCAGCATTGAGCAAACCGCAAATTATAAAGCTGTTAGCTGGTAAATGGTTAAGTCACAAGTGCTACTTTAAGTGCAAAATGATCTTATTTAAATGGCATAATCCACTGCGAATTTGTATTTGATAAGTGAAGAAAAAGGGGAGCTGAGATTTAAGCCATTATAACAAAAATCATAATAAACTGGTTCACATGCACTTGTTTTACAGTTTAGGGAAAAAAAACAGTTTCATTGGGATGGAAGTCATTCAATGATTCAATGAACCTGGCAGACATCTACGCAAGCCTACTGCCTGGCCTTGCCTCTGAGTAATGGATTACAATTATTTAGACTACTGGACTCATTTTTAGATAAGAGAAGCATCATCACACACAAGAGTGGACACAGCCTCTTCCTAAAAAGCCCGGATTTCTCCACGAAGCATTACAATTACACATAAAACCCCATTACTCTATCTGTACCATGCGGACAAAAGGGTAACTGACTTTTTTCTGATGTAAATTTCGGCATTCCTTTGACTAAGGAAGGGACTGGGGTACATTACAAACCATGATGACTTCTGTTCATGTTTGTCAATCTTTGATAGCCAGGAGATCACACATTGCTGGTGGAAACCTGGATAACAGTTTTATGGAGCTTTATGATTTGTTTTGTCGAGAAACGTTTATTTACGCGTTGGTCACTTTGATGCCTGATATAGATCTGAATAGAGTCACCCGCATTTCCAAGAATAGTGAGTCGAATTATTGGAGATATTGAAGGTGTCTTAAGAAGCGTGTTTTTGGATGGGGGCTATCGGTCTGGGGTGCGTTTCCCGAAAGCTCATTTTAGCAACTACCATAGTTGGACTCATTCAGCTGCATGGATTTAACTATTTAGTTAGCAACTATGCGTTTGGGAACCGCACCCTTGAATGTGAAGGCAACACTTTGATTAATGATGAACAGTTTGCCACACTGTGATGGCATCTCCGGGGAGGACTCCTGGAGCATTTGGAGTGGGGTAGAGAAAAGTGAGGGTACAACTCCAAAAGAAGCCTTATCCTAGATTTTACATAGAGCTACTTTATGCTTCTTGTAGTAAGAGCTGATTGTCAAAATGACAAAAGGTCAAATATTCCATTCAAAGGACAACATAGCAGGGGAAGCACAGGAACAATACAGCAGAATGGCCAAGAAGATGTATAGGTCTTGGTGCTCTGTATAAATTATAATATGATATATAGAACACTCAGTATATTTGACATTTATATTTGGATATTTATTTTTTTATTTGATATTTATATTTGGACAGAAATAAAAAAATATATATCATGCTACTGCAAAATGAAACACATGCTATAAGCTTATGTAGAGTGTAATACATGTGCATCTGGAGATGTATTAACTGAGAAAAACATTATGGATGTACCAGCTCCTGCCTACAGGTACCACAGAAAGAGCAGGAGGTACTGCAGGGATGGTCAGTCAAAAGAGCCGTTAACCTGAAGCCTGCCTGTTCAAATGACCTGAGATGGAAAATATAAGTGTAACAAGCTACTACTTTGGATATAAATTGAGCTAAATATCGTTCATGGAACAGTGAAGCAATGATTGCCGTCTTCACTTCTGGTGTCTTCCGTTTCAGCCAGAGATGGTGATGTGGTTAAGGACACTGCCCAATTACCCAAAAGCTACAATTTCAAATACAAATTGGTACATACACAAAACTGATATAAACAGTAAGTCCATTTCAGTATAAACATCTGCACAATAACGGCAAACCTGGTTACCATTTCCCACACGAAGGCCCTTTTCATAACCCTGTATGAATAAATAATGGAAGAAATCCAGAAAGAATAAAAAATAATAACACATTACACACTACCCAGTTGCTTTTCGAAGGCCCTACATTAAGTAACAATCATGAGTAGGCATTGTTCAAGCATGTGACAGGCATGCAAGGAGGAGGAAATCAGACCCGGCAGAGGACAGCACATGTCTGAGAGGAAAGAACAATCAGGCAGAAAACTAAATTATGCGCATTCTAACACTTTCCCCTGTTAAGGGAGACTGTGCCACGCTTTGCCGCCGCTCATCCCTCCGTCCTACTGCAACTTGTTTGAATGCTGCGGACCGACCGACGGAAACTTAGACCTAGAATTAAAATAGGCGAACAATAGAAGCCATTCAGCTGTCAGTGATGTAACGCCCCACGGAAACGTGCTGCAGATCGGCCCGGGGGGCCGCATAGCCGGGCTTACACGCCGTCTGTATGGGACCCGACGGCCAGGATGAACTGGATGTCACTCCCGTACTGAGGGGGAATTCTACGAAGCGATGCCTCGCTTTATTTACGCGTCTATCAGATACCCAGCCATTGAAGCTCATTTCCTGCCCATCTCTCCACCACGGTCGGTGGCGATTAGCGCATGCATATATATATATATATATATAACCTTCCCTAAGCGTGAAATCTCACCACCGCCCTCAGGGCGCATCTGATGCACATAGCCACTTAGTCAAAGTCTACTTAAAAGGCAGTAACAAAAGAGGAGGTGCCGCTACTTAAAGTGGCATTAAAAACAAAGGCTGCGGCGCATGTCAGCCGCACATCCGCGGCGAACGTCGCGATCCCCGCCGGACCGGGCTCGGAGCGGACCGGGCCCTTCCCGCTCCAACCGCTTTACGTCCATCGCCGGCGGCTTATAAAACCGCGAAACTCGTGGGAGACGGGAGAGAGACGCGGGGCCGCCGGACTCGCCCCCGGGGCCGGCCGGCCCTCAGTGCGCCGCAGCTCGGGCCGCCTCCGTCTGACTGGCGGACTACTCGCGATTAGTAGCGGTTACAGAGGCAGGACGAGGCGGCGCACGGACGGTACCGGTAGCGCAGTCGGGCCGTGCGGCGCTGCTTGGCTGGGAGTCCCCCGGAGCGACTGCAGGGCTGGCTGGCGGAGAGTCCCCCGGAGTGCGGCCGCTTCGCTGGTTTGTTTACCATCAATGTAAAAACGCCCGGAACCCGCCCTCTCCTCCTAAACAAAACGGCCCCTCACTTTGCGCAACGCTACGGCCAGAGACTGCAGCGCGGGGCTTCAGAAGGGCAGCATCCCTCCCGCTTTCTTCTAGGAACCGAAATTATTATTATTACAAAATTAATAAGCAATTCGGGTTTTTTTTTTTTATTCCTTTCCCAGGGTCGCCAAATAAAATCCCAACCTGACGGCCTAGTTGTACACAGCCAATCTGTTTATAGGACCGCCCCTTCCGGCCGGAGCCCGGCATCCTCGGAGCTGATTGGGCGGCTTACCTGCAAAGACGTTCTTGTTTCGAATTGGTCAAAATAAGAGTCAGTCGAATATTTGCGTCCCCCCCAACCCATAGTGAAGAGTGGGACAAAGTAGGATCGCAAGGGTCCGGAGCTTGCACAGGACAAGAGGGTATTGAAATTTGATGGATGGATGTATGGATGGGTGGAGCAACACGTTTCAATGACCCAGTTATCTGATATATAAAATTAGTTTGAATTTTCTGGGGACGACAGGATTTTCTCTGTAGGTGCCAAATATATAGCATAATATCATTTATGTATGGCGTGTGAAAGAACAGTAAGATAACGTCGTGTGGGCAGCCAATAAAGTCATTTTTATTCTATTCGTAATGTAAGATCATAATCTTTATGCCACAAAATAGCAATGACCTCAACCATCCATTAATTTTTTATGCTTCTGGAAGTAGAAAGAATGAGGGCCACAATACCATTCCTACTCCCATTTTTTTGCTAGTCTAGTTCATACAACTACAGGTCATGGTATTAATGGATTAGTCCTAGTTGTAGTGTTGCACGTTGTTTGCAGATCTGAGTAGTTGTCATGTTTGTTTCTTGCTTTTTTGAAAGATGCTGTGTAGCTCCTGCTTCAATACTGCAAACCTGTACCTGGCCATTCACTAGAAGTTCACTGACACCTTGTCATCTCCTTGACAGCTGAATGTTTGTAGTGAGCTATTTGCCTCCCTCGTATGTTGCTTTGGACAAAGGCATCTGTTAAATAAAGTAAACATAAAAAGTAAATGTAATAAGCACAATGTCCGTTGCATTAGCAGCATGTCAACCTAAAGCCAAAACTAATCTCCAAGTTACCTGCATAATTATGAACTGAGCTTGCAGCCCTCTTAAAATTGACAGACCCACATATGAGATGGTGAAAAAGGTGACTGGCTGGGAGCAGAATACTAACACATTGCTCAGTGGTATCTATCCAGTTTCTGGTCTGTTTCACATTTAAATATGAGATGTCAACAAAAAGAGGATGCAGAAAATGTAAATAGTGCCACAATGGGTCTTTAAACATTTTGAACAGAGAATTAAGATGGCACTTCAATCCAGAAAATCACTCATGCATTTTCCAACTACTTATCTTGTTCATGATCATGTTGGGGGTCTAGAGCAATGTTCCACAACCCACTCTTCAGGGACTGTGAGACAGTTCACATTCTTGCTCCCCCCAGCTCCCTACCAGACAGTCCACATTTTGACTCTGTCTAGGAGTTGGGAGGGAATGAAAACATGGACTGTCTAGGGTCCCCGAGGACCAGATGTAGAAACACCAGTCTAGAGCCTATCCCAGGCAGCCCTAGGCCAGAGTAGACCCTGGATGTAATGTCAGTCTGTTGCAGGACATACAATCACGGCCAAAAGTTTTGAGAATGACACAAATATTGGTTTTCTCAAAGTATGTTGCTTCAGTTTTCATGATGCCAACTTGCATATACTCCAGAATGTTGTGAAGAGTGATCAGATCAATTGCAATTAATTGCAAAGTCCGTTGTTCAATTGGGGTTCAATTGTCCAAAAGGTTCAATTGCTGTGAAGAAGGCTTCAGGGCGCCCAAGAAAGTCTAGCAAGCGCCAGGACCGTCTCCTAATGGTGATTCAGCTGCGGGATCGGGGCACCACCAGTGCAGAGCTTGCCCAGGAATGGCAGAAGGCAGGTTGAAGTGCATCTGCACGCACAGTGAGACGAAGACTTCTGGAGGATGGCCTGGTATCAAGAAGAACAGCAAAGAAGCCACTTCTCTCCAAGAAAAATGTCAAGGACAGACTGATATTCTGCAAAATGTACAGGGATTGGACTGCTGAGGACTGGGGTAAAGTCATTTTCTCTGATGAAGCCACTTTCCAATTATTTGGGGCATCTGGAAAAATTATTGTATGGAGAAGTAAAGGTGAGCGCTACCATCAGTCCTGTGTCATGCCAACAGTTAAGCATCCTGAGGCCATTCATGTGTAGGGTTGCTTCTCACCCAAGAGAGTGGGCTCATGCACAATTTTGCCTAAGAACACAGCCATAAATAAAGAATAGTATTGAACCGTCCTCTGAGCGCAACTTCTCCCAACCATCCAGGAACAGTTTGGTGAAGAACAATGCCTTTCCAGCATGATGGAGCACCGTGCCATAAGGCAAAAGTGATAACCAAGTAGCTTGGGGAACAAAACATCGAAATTTTGGGTGCATGGCTAGGAAACTCCCAAAACTTTAATCCCAATGAGAACTTGTGGTCAATCCTCAAGAGGCAGGCGGGCAAACAAAAACCCACCAATTTTGACAAACTAAAAGGATTGATTATGCAAGAATGAGTTGCCATCAGTTAGTATTTGGCCCAGAAGTTAATTGACACCATGCCAGGGTGAATTGCAGAGATCTTGAAAATGAAGGGTCAATACTGCAAACATTGACTCTTTGCATTAACTTGAAGTAATTGTCAATAAATGCCTTTGAAACGTTTGAAATGCTTGTAATTATACTTAATTTCATCACAGAGACATCTGACAAAAAGATCTAAAAACACTGAAGCAGCATACTTTATGAAAACCAGTATTTGTGTCATTCTCAAAACTTTTTCCAACTTTAGGCGACTTGGAAAAGCTTATATAGGCTAATATATTCCCTAACCATAACTTACTCTCTCTTCCTATATAAGCCATTGTTCTTACTCCATAAAGGTGACACTGTCTGCAGATACTGATACCGTACAGGAGTATTTTACGTTTAGGCAAAGAAGTAAGAAAATATTTCCTTTCGATTTGTTGCTGCGTGTAAGAAACTAGGCTGGTCAGCACCGTTAACACGGAGCGTAAAACACCAAGGAAGGTATTCGCCACAGCGCAAATAAAACTATGCACAATATATTACGGATTTATTTACCAGCGTTACACACCAGATAAAATTAAGAAGATTAAAATCAATTCGAAGTGTTAGCTCAGACTTTAACACACAAAATGATGTCAGTTCTTTGCGCCGTTCCTCAGCATTTAAAGAAAAGGGTCACATTTTGAACCCTAACTCCTCCTTAACACCCGGTAACTAATTAAGAAGTAATCGCGTGGGCTTCCAACTATAAAGCTCGGAGGGTGGGAGCCCGTCTGTTTGATGATTTATCCGGGGCCATGGATCTTTTGGTGTTTTTAAGTCTGTTAACTTTATGGGCCTGTGTAACTGTAGCAGGTAAGATGCGTGAAATATATCCTTATATAGGGAGATATTGCTGTAGCCCTTGTGGACTTTGCAAAGTTATCTAAGAAAATGGAGACCTGTAGTATACAAATTATATGCAATTGACCTACCTCTAAAAGATCCAAAAATATCTTTTTTCAGGTTTAAAAGAATCGTTTAGTCTCCAACACGGGAATTTTCGGGTTTTTTTCTACGAATTGTTGCAAAGAGGCTTTTTATTTGGGTTGACTCTTTAACAGCTTTGTTTTGTCCCGCTGGTGCGTTAATCTCCTGTGCGTAATACGACCTTCCCCGCAGCCTTGAGCGCCGCGGACGCCCCGGCCGCAGCCAGATGCGGTTTGGCCGAGTTCGCGTGCCTGGACGGCCGCGGCTGCGCGCTCTACAGCCACGTCTGCGACGGGGACGACGACTGCGCAGACGGCTCCGATGAGGCCGACTGCCCTGCGCAGTGCGACGCAGGTGTGCCATCGCAGGCTGCGTTCATCCACCTGTAAATTACTTGTAGGGAAAAAAAAACTTGGTATCTTTTATCAAGGCACTTCCACATGCACGGCGGGTGTAAGTTCCAGATATGGAATGGCCTCGTGTACAGCTTCGACAACCCCCATAACAAAGGCAGCCATTGTTTGTTGGCCAAAACAAACCGATATATGGGTAAAAGGAATATGAAGTCCATTTGCTTAAATTTTACCACTAGTCTGTCACTCCAAGACTGTCGTACCACATGGATAAGGACACGCGGCGACACATTACCACCTCTATGGGCAATTAAATTGCTTCTGTAAGTTTCTTAGTATGTAAATGCAGGACATTTTTTGGTGGGATCTGCCGCGCTACTTTGCGCTTGACGCCCTTGCAGAGCAGTTCCAGTGCGACCACGGCAGGAAGTGCATTGCGCTGAGCGAGGTGTGTGACGGCACGGCGCAGTGCCAGGACCGCTCCGATGAGCGGGACTGCTGGAAGCCCACGGACGGATGCGCCATCCGCTGCGACAACAAGAGCCGCTGCGTGCCCGCGTCCTTCCGCTGCGATGGGGAGAAGGACTGCCTGGACGGCACGGACGAGCAGGGCTGCGGTAGGCGGGGGTGTGCGGCGCGATTGCGCTCCTCAGTGAGATGCTTGTGATGCTGGAATAGACGGAAATGTGATCTTAGTTACTTGGTCAGCTGGGCAGTGTTTTGGGGGGGGGGGGGGGGGGGCACGTGCGCAACATAAGCGGCACATTGGGCGGCGGTTACAGCATGGTCCGCACCCCCCCTGCTTACGGGCTAAGGAGCAGTCAGGT
>JAODKM010000039.1:5164758-5198360 GCA_026780845.1 Petrocephalus sullivani
GGGGGGTGGCGAGGGGGGGGGGGGGGGGGGGAGGGGGGAGGAAGAGGGGTAGTTGGGGGGTGGGGGAGGGGGGGGGGAGGGGGGGGGGGGGGGGGGGGGGGGAGGAGGTGGGGTGCACGTGCGCAACATAAGCGGCACATTGGGCTGCGTTTACAGCATGATCCGAACCCCCCATGCTTACGGGCTAAGGAGCAGTCAGTTGCTGTAACAGACCGACCCGTTCTGCCCAGCTGATGGAGAGTGCGTCAGCGGCCAGTTCCGGTGCGCCGGCGGCCAGTGCGTCCCCGGGAGCGCGCGTTGCGACGGGCACGCCGACTGCCACGACCGCTCGGACGAAAAGGGCTGCGAGTCGGCGGGTTGTCCCGGCCAGAAGCGCTGCTCCGACAGCGGCCGGTGTCTGCCGCCTGTCTGGGTATGTGACGGTGAGACGGACTGCCAGGACGGGTCGGATGAGAAGGTGAGCTCGCCGCCATTCCTGTGGCTTAGAGCGGGAGCTGGTACCTCCTCCTTTGTGGAACTTGCTCCTAATTAAAATGAATTGTATACTTATTGTGGCTTAGCTCAGTGTTTCCCAACCCAATCCTCTTCGGGAACACTGGACAGTCCATGTTTTTGCTTCCTCTCAGCTTCCAGTGCACCTGTATTACCAATTCGGTGTTCCTGATTGGCTGGGGGCTGGGAGGGAGCAAAAACGTGGACTGGTCAGCGTTTCCTGAGGATGGGGTTGGGGAACACTGGTTGCGGAATAAAATACCCAGAGGTTACCATACGCAGAAATATCCAAATATGCACCTTTAGCTATGAGCTGACCTTTGCTTCACCGTGCTTGTTGGCGGTGAGTGAATGTCCCCTCTCATCTTGCAGGACTGTAAAGTGGTTCGAGTGACATGTGGCGAGTATCAGTGGGCCTGTGCCTCGAAGACCCAGTGCATCCCCATCCCCTGGCAGTGCGACAGGGAAGCGGACTGCAGTGACAGAAGTGACGAGATGGGATGTGAGGCATTCTTCCTGTTCAGTCCAAAAGGCACCACATATTCCACTTTGTAGGAAGAATTTTCAGAATTTATGATTTTTACTCTGAGCTTTTTTGTGATTTTGGTTCTTTCTATAGTATTTCATAATCATTATGGTATTAAATAATTTTTGATGTAGTTGCATGGCCATTAGAACTTGATGACCGTACATCTAATGTGACTTGCAACAGCTCCCACATTTGACTGAAGTTTAAAAAAAAAAAAGGCAGCCATACACATACTGGCAGTGCTAAGCTACCTAGTGCGTACTGCACACTGCAGTAGTTGCCACAGGAAAGTACTGTACTGTATGGCATCATGGCCACCCCAACCCAGCGGGTATCTCCCAGTTTATTCTTGTCGGGTCCATTCTGAGTAGTCTTGCTCAATGTGAAGTGGGTTTAGTGGAATGGGTCTGGGGTGTGGAATTTGTGCAAATCATAGCATTTGCCACCTTGATTCAGAAAGATGCACTGGGCTCAGTTACCTTAGTTTATCACATGAGCCAGATTTTGTGTCCAGGTGCACCTGCCCAATGCCCCTCGCACCAGTTCCAGTGTGGGACTGGTGAGTGTGTGAACACAGCCTCCGTGTGTAATGCGAGTACCGACTGCCTCGATGGCTCTGACGAGGGCTCGACCTGCCGTAACGACGCATGCGCCAGTTCCGGAAGTCCCCAGTGTGCCCACAAGTGCTACAGCACACCCCAAGGCGCGGTGGGTACAAAGAGGGGTGAGAGGGAGTGTGCTGGCAGGTTACAGTCAGTGTTGTGAATGGTAAAGGGATTTCATGTCTGGTGGTTTAAGCAATTAAACTAATTTGGCTTCCCAACATTTTGTTCTGAGTCAGTAAATCTCAGACCAGTCTTTGCGAGCCCCCAGATGGTTTGCATTATTTCCCTCCCGGTTCCCTGGAGTTGGGAAGGAGCAAAAACGTGGACAGTCTGGGGGTCCCTAGGGACTAGACTGAGAAACGCTGCTCTAAGCTGAGGTTTCACCCCTTTCCCAGCATTTCTAGCCAACCTATTTTTGGGATGTCAAACTGACAAACATGTGGCGACCTAATCTTCATGGATAGCCACAATGTTTATATTTAATGATGTAGGCATGATGGGTACTGAGCTGACATTGAAACAGTAGGGCATAAAATAACAGGAAAGGAAAAGCCGTTGATCAGCTGAGCGATATAATAACTGGAAGATTCCTTCCCTTCTGATCCTTTAGAGATGCAGCTGCAATGCGGGCTTTGGGCTCCAGGCCGATAAGGTGACCTGTATGGACGACAATGAATGTGAAGCATCTAATCCTCCTTGTAGTCACATCTGCACAAATACCCCTGGGTCCTACACGTGCCGCTGTCACCCGGGTTACCAGCTAATGGCTGATGGCCATGGATGTGAAATCACAGGTGCTATGTTTGCGCTTTTTGTATTTGTATTTTTGCATTTGTCTTGCTTTGATGATGCTGTAATGGCTGACATCTGGCTGTGCTGAATAACTTTTATGGAGGTTGGCCTTGGCAGTAGAACTTTTCTGCTCCTCCTACTGCAGAACCCAGAAGTAGGCTTTCTCTATCCTCTCCGTCTTTATAGGGGAGCCGTTCCTGCTGGCCTCAATGCAGAATGAACTGCTTCTGCGTGGCCTGCGGAGTTCTAGCCTAGACGTCCATACCACCACCAGCAAGAAGGTCATCATGTGGGTGGATTATGACTGGCGAGATCAAAAGATCTTTTGGGTCAGTTTGGATGCTGAGAGCATCAAGTGGATCTCCCTGGACAAAAGAGACATGGGCACAATCGTGAAAGGTCTGCTTGTCACGCTGTGACAGATCTCCACCTTGTACCTTATGCTTGTTGACCTTGTAGAATCACTGCCATTAGCCAAGTCAATGCTTCAATTAAGTAATTCTTTCTCTGCTTAGAGGCTGAAAAACCCAACGCAACAGTCATTCCCCTCTGCAATATCGATCATAATTAAAATTAACTGTTACCTTTTTGTTCCCTTTTGACACCTGTTGGTTCATCCACTCTGTAGAAGTCATTGCAGACTGCTTGGGAGTGGATTGGATTGGGCGGAACCTGTACTGGATTGATGGAGAGAGGGGTGAGATTCATGCTGTGATGCTTGATACCACAACTACAGCCCAGAATTCCATCATAGTTGTGGACGAGGACCTGGACCAGCCTCGTTTTCTATTATTGATGCCTGAGACTGGGTGAGTCTCATGCTGTGATACACTGTATACTATATGCTTTTATTTATGGAAAGGGTTCTAATGTTGTAGGCTCAAATGAGGCCTGGTGAATCGTTCATCCTGCAGGATGATGTTCTGGACTGATATCGGTGGTGAGCCACGGATCGAGCGAGCAGGCATGGACGGCTCCGAGAGGAGGACTGTGGTCCGGGACAAACTTAGCTGGCCCGGCAGTCTAGCGGTGGATTCATTGGCTGCACGGATCTACTGGACAGATGAGAAACTCCGGTGCATTGGTTCAGCCACATTAGATGGACAGGATATCAAGGTATTGATGGCCAAACTACACTAGATAAACTATGTAACAATGTTTTCCAATCCAGTCCTCAGGGACCCTCACAGTCCACATTTTTGCTCCCTCCCAGTTACTGGTAGCTTGGAGGGGGCAAAAACATGGACAGACTAAGGGTCCCCAAGGACCGGATTGGCAAACTGTTCTAGTGTTACAGCATTAATAGGCATTTGCTAGAAATGCAAAATTTAACAAATGGGACAACCTTTGTTCTTAATTCTGCCCCTGCCTGTAGCTTCTGCAGCTGACTGAGACACCCAGACCTTTCTCAGTGGCGGTGTTTGAAGACATGGTCTACTGGTCTGACACCGAGAGGAGAACTGTGCAGAGGGCCAACAAGCATACAGGCAAACACCGGGAAACGCTTCTGAAGCAGGACCGCCAGCTCTTAGGAGTGAGAGTAAGGCATCTTGAAGCTGTAGCTCAGGGTTTGACTGGGTTGAGAATCAGGAAGTGGGCATTTCCCTCCTGCTATGGGCTGTTTTGGTTCATAATAAAATGCCACAGTGTTGTGGTTGGCTATTCATCTTGAGGATGGTATGTTGTAATTCTGAACCTCCACTTGGTGGTGCCATTTATGAATTAATGGCCATGCTAATCATTGGTGTCTGTGGGTTGTATGGGAACTGAACAGGTGGAAAAATGGCAGTTGCAGTCTTTGCAAAGTGTAGAATTGAGGAATTAAATTGGGGAAAGTGGTAAAATTTTAAAGTGGTAGTTTTAAACATGTCATGCAAGGGTGGCTGTTTTCCGAGCAGATCGTCCACAAGGTTCTGCAGGAGACTGCGTTAGACCCATGTCTGCCACTCCGCTGCTCCCACCTGTGCCTGCTGGCGCCGGGACCCAGGGCCCTGTGCCGCTGCCCCTCTGGCTTCCTGCTGGGCCAGGATGGGCTTACCTGCTCACAGCTAGAGGACTCTGCTTTTGTCTACATCCTGTCACCAACATCTGTCACCCAGGTAACCGCTGCTTCTCTGTAGATGGCCAACAGTCAACCTATTCTGGGCTTAGTCCCAAGCTGAATGTGAAAGATAGGGTTTGTTGCAGTAATGATTACCAAAATTTGGTTACGCGTTAGTCTGTGGCTTTTGCAAAACTCTCGATTCCAATTTCTTATGCCAACCCCGCGATATATCAAAACCACAAGGGGGAAAGTCGGAAAGGTCGACCTAAAGTGAAGTTTTTATTCTGCTAACAAAATTTGAAACCACTATTCTAGTGGTGTCAAATCATGGCTGAATTTTTGAATTGGTGCCTCTCAAAGTCAAGTTAAATGACTTCATTAGATAAATTCCAAGTTGAGCTAGGAACTTCAAGTTCTCAAACTGAAGGAACCCCTGCATGCTTAGATCCATGATTTAAATGTTGCTGCTTGGTTGGCTGCCTCTCCAGTCAGTTCCCCGAATGTCCAGTTCCCAGCCTCTGTGGCGATGTGCTTGGTTGTGTTGTAGGTTTACCTGCGGAGCCTGGGGACTGTGGTGGGGCAGAACTGGCCTGACCACCATGTGCTGGCATTACCTGGCATCAATGAAGCCACTGCATTGGAGTATGTGCAGTGGAACCACAGCCTGTATGTGTCAGATGCGGGCCGGGGGAGCATAGAGGTATTCCAGCTGCACGACAGGAAGTTGCAACGGAGTCACGTGGCAGTCAAGCTGCATAGGAATGACGTGGTAACCACAATGGCAGTCGACCACATCACCCTCAACCTGTACTGGTGCAGCCGAGAGCAGCCACGCCTGCACGTTACTTCAGGCTCCGGTGCGTACACGGCTGTGCTGCTGGATGGCCTGAAGGCCCCTGGTGCGGTCGCTCTGCACCCTCCAGCTGGCTGGCTCTGCTTCACAAACCTGGGCCGGGTTGAGTGTGCCTACATGGATGGCAGAAATCGCAGCCTGCTCTGGCAGAAGGGCCAGAATCCCAGCTCCCTGACCTTCTCTCCTGATGGCTCCAGGCTCTACTGGGCTGACACTGGTGAGCTTGGTTGGTGGTCTACCTACCTGGTTTTATGATGCCAAACATGACCTTTGCATGGAATAACATCTTTCTGTAGTCCTGTTAACTTATATTGTGGTACATGAGTGATATTACTGCTATTGGTGCATGTAGCTGTCAGCATAGTGCATAGCGGCTGTGAATGCTTAATGTATGAAACTTTTCCTAGGTGCAGGAGTCATCGGTTCCATTGGTGTTGATGGTTCTGGATACAAGGAGTTTGAAACTGGTGGCAGATTGATTGACGCTCTGGCTTGCAGTGACAGCGTGGTCTTCTGGGTCACAGTCAATGGTGTCGTAAACTGCCATCCTCCTCCGGCCTCTTGCACAATGGTCCAGACAGATCAGGCAGAATCTCTGAAATGCCTTAATGTGAAAACAGTTCATTATATTCTGACAAGATCTCTATGGTTCCAGTTTTGGAATATTGGAAGGGAGTCTTTTGGTACTGATTTATGATCAAGAGGTCATGCAATACAGCCCCAAGGGCCCTCCCACCCCAAAGTGATCCATAGGGATAAACAGGAAATGTACCCACAATAGAAGGGTGTGGTGGGCTTTGGAGACGTAGTATAGCAGATGTTTGGTAGAAGGACTTTATTCCCAGTGGGTAAGAGGGTGTGTTCTTGTCTCTCAGACACTACAAAGGTTTGGTTCAGTGATGGTACACAGGCCAAGCAGCTGTGGTTTGAGGTGAAAGCTGACATAATTGGTTTGAAGGCTTATAGCAAGAGTGTCCAAGAAGGTAAGATTTGGGTCTACCCGACTTCTGTCTTCTGTTAATCAATTGATCAGATTACTGGTGAATGCAAATGATTTAACAAATACTGAATTTGATCTGTTGGCATTGGAACTAGTTTGTCCCTCTGCTCACAGGACACAGTATGTGCTCAGATAGGAATGGGGGTTGTGGGCACCTGTGCCTGTCGTTTCCTGGTGGTCGGACGTGCCGCTGTGCAGAAGGCCATCAAACGGCCGGCGAATCAGACTGTGTGGCCGCTCACCCCTGCCCTCCTGACACAAAGGCGTGCCAGGACGGCCACACCTGTCTCCCCGTAGTAAAGTTCTGTGACGGCCATCCTGACTGCCCAGACCACTCGGATGAAAACTGTAAGACCCCTACCCAGAAGCACCCAACCCAACTTGTACCTTTGGGAAGTGTTAATCCAGGGGTAGGGAACCTGATCCATGGAGAGCCGGTGTGGGTGCAGGTTCTTGGGATGACCTCTCAATCAGCCAACAAAGCATTGGTTGTCAGCTCCTGTCCTGGGGACCCACTCTTATTGGCTGATTCAAAAGCCATCCCAAAAGCCCCCTTCCTAGCTGAACATGTTTCTACAGTACCTGTAGGGCCTTGTTTGACATGCTCCCAAGAAAGCATTATGGGTTGCTTCCCCTCCCCCATCTATTTTTTTTTTTTCATTTGTTTTGGGGGCAACTGCCCCCCCAACCTACTTGCAGGTACTGTTGACCTGTTCAGACCCAGAGCCCCCTGGCCCTCCTTGAGCACGCCCGGCCCAGTCGATCCCACGTCCCTGGATGACCTGCAGCGTGAGCTGGAGGCGGCACCATGTGACGAGCGGCTTTGTGGTGGGCGTGGCACATGTGTGCCGGTGCCGGGCGGTGGCACTGCCTGCGAGTGTCACTCGGGCATCCAGGGAACGTTCTGTGAGGACGACAGTGCGGTGTCGGCCCGGCCGCTGCTCACCTACGCCGGCGGCGCTTTGGCTGCGGTGGTGCTTGTTGCTGCTGCAGTCGTGTTGGTCATCAGGAGAAGGAAGGCAGCGGGCAAAAGGTGGGCTTCATGTAGCTGGTCACTGGACAAACCCCTTGCTTAAAAGTGGTACGTGAGTGAAACGCGAGAGTTTTGATTGGCCAAAAGCAGTGTTGAAAAGCCACCCCTGTTTAGTCCTCCCTTTTTAAGAGTCTTTATTTGTAAGCCCTCGGTTTCTGTTTGCCTGCACCTACCTTACATAGGAGAGAGGGGGTTGTTGTCAGGGAGACTGCCCAGACAGAGATGGTGACTCGGGTGGAACAACCCCCAACACAAGCCTCTGCCTCGCATCCAGAGGCACACAACCCTGAGGTAGCAGCCTCTTGAGTGATTCTGGTCACCCTTTTCACGCCAGTTCTGCACGATATCACATTGCAACAATATGGCACAGGACCCACAATTTTATCAGATTAGTCTGCCTAAAACTGATGACTTTTGTGATGCCCAAAATATGGCGTGACTAGACTGCTGTAAGTGGTGCCATGCCTCAGTCCATTTTGTCTATACACAATCTCAACTTTCAAAAGATGTGGCTGTTGAGCTGTCCCTTTAGTGCTTATCACTTCCAGTTTTACCAAAACGCTAGCATGTGGTGCGCTCCACTAAACGATTTTAATAAACATGAGGATGCATAGATTTTGTTCGATTACCACTGTACCTTTTGGGCATCAATTTGTTTACCAAATTTGTGGGCATAAGTATGAATCTGTATAGTACCAAAAAGGTTGTCATCTGGATAAAGGTTTCTGCCAATCTGAAGCCCTGGTGCTTATTGGCCGTGTGCCCTAACATGTGACTTGTCCTGCTTTCCTTGTGGGTTACAGGAACCAGTTTCCCCAGAAGATTGAGCACGCCTTCACTGAATAACTGGACTGCAGCCATTCTGTACCTGAAATAAATACTTAATGAACTTAACCTGTATGTTCCCCAAGTGCATTGACTGTGCATAAACTGTAGCTCCTCTGTTCATCTTTCCATGCAAAATATTTGGTGACTAAGATGGTCATACTGGCTGGGTAGTTAATTGGTGACCATTTGGGGTTTGTTGTACTGCAGTTAAGCAACACATTTGTTTAAAGTGTTAATCTTATTGCTGTGGCATTGGCCTTGGTATTAAGCAGCATTGATACATCTGTATCTATATACCTAATCAGCCACACAAATGGACTTCATCTTGAGCATCTTATTCAGTGGTCAAGAAGCGCTGCCTTATTCAGGATGAAATGTATACTTCTCCCTAATGATGTGATTGGCCTGGTTCTAGAAAACACATTTTGGACTTCTGACCTATGAGTTTGACCATGCTGGAGAGCATAAATGCCTGGGTGCTATGAATAAACTGCTGTAAGCTCCATATACTGTACATTCCTGGCTATGCTCTTTGCCTGGTTCTGGTAGGGAGACTACTGCATTGATTCAACTGTGTGACAAAGCCATCAATGGAGTGTGGTGGATCACTAGCTCTAACCCTAATCTCTAACAGACACTGAAGGTGACCTTTCTTAAGGGATCCTCTGAGGTTCCAGCAGAATGTTGCCCTGGGCTATTAATCTGACTCCTTTGCAAACCAACAAATTGATGTGATTTTCAGTTGGGAGCCACTTTGCAAACCAACTTATTTCGGCTTGAAGCTACAGTGCTACCATTGAGATGCCATTTTTGCTTCATCAAAAGAAAACTCTTACATTTCACCCATACATTTAAGTCGCAGTGTTTCATTATGGTGGGCTCATCTCTTGGGAACCACAACAGATGACAAGAAAATGAACCAGCTCCTCTGATCAAGGGCCATACATTCTTACAACTGTGTCATCAACTGCTCCTAAAGAGATGTTAGGCTTTGAGTTCTTAAATTTACTTTTTCCTGACATGTATATATTTTTTTGTGCTAAACGAGCAAACCTCAAACTAGCTGCAAATATTGCTTGGGGAGGGGGGGGTACAAATGTCAGTTCGGTGATTTTAGATTTATTCATTGTTTTTCCAAAAAAAAAAAAATGAGTAAATCAGTGAAACAATAGGGTTTTTAGTGGCTTCCTCTGATCTGGTATATGATGCCCACATTCTTGGTGTCTACAATGACTTATAGTCATGATGGCTTCTGGGACTTGAGCAATAATGGTTTACCTCAGATTGTTGGTCAAAGGAAAAAATGCTGCAACAGCCTGTGATTACATGGTAAGAGCACAGCCAAACAAACAAGTTTATGATGCTTAAAAAGGCTTGAAAATGATTAAAAATTACTTTGATGTGTCCTGTAGAATTTTATGCAAATGTTAAAGGGCTCTGAGATAGATACCAGGGGAATGAAGGCTTTTCTTTTAACCAAGGATATAAATAGTGGATATTGTCTTGGGCTGGTGTTTAATAATTGCTGATGCAGATTACTTTGTAAAGGCACTGCCAAATTTTATTCACTATGTTAATATGAATGAACATATCCAAGTTTCACATAAAGTTTGAATAACTGTTTGATAAACTTGTCTCACTGGTATGTTGCTTTGGACAAAAGCTTCCACTAAATTTAAATATAAAATGTAAATGTGACATTAAATATGGCAAAAAAAAAGTCCAATTCAAAATGAAGTCTGATTTGTTTAATGACATGAGATGATTTAAGGTCCATTAGAAGTGTGTATTTAGTCTGAATGGGAGTACTGATAAATATCAGTGACAAATTGGCATGTAGAAGAAACACCCCCCTGCATTTTTATATACTGAGCTGTGGCTTGTCATCCAGTAGATGATTTTACCCAAATCGTACATTTTTGAGAAAGCAGCGTCAGATGTTCCCTGGAATAATTAAGGGTCTTGCTCAAAACTGAACAGTTAATTCACTCCACCAACGCTGCGATAGGAACTGATGACTGGTTACAGGCACCATGTGCCACTCCTTTTCGACACCAGTTGTGAATCATGTTCATTTTCAAAAAGTAAAATCCTAATTCAATGTATAACGACAGAAGGATTGTTTTTTAATTAATTTGATGGCAAGGAAGTGATATAACCTTGTTGTTCATGAATAAACTATTCAAACGTATATACTTACCTTGAAATTGATTGATTTGATTGATTTACCAAATATTTACAGATCCAGCCGATAAAAAGAAAGGCTGCCTATGTAAGAATGAAAATGTGGGCATGATAAAAGCTGCTGCTGAGATTGTTAAATAGTTTGCCCATGTCTGCTCAACAGAGTGTGGAAAAGAGATGAAAGTAAGGGCAACATAAGGGCAAGATCTTTAGGTAACATCCTGGGTCCAGCGAAGCAAGTTTAGCAAAAGATCCATTTATTTGGAGAAATAAATCTTCTTGGTCAGAAATGTTGCAAAACCAGCTTAGAGAAAAAAAGTGAGGAGTTGATCTAGGGTACATGTTGACCTTGGAAGTAACAAAATAGTTGGGGAGCCAAGATCACATTAGCTGAAGTAAATAATTCAGTTGCCAATGGGAACTAAGGTGAAACAAATTTTGACAAATCAAAGTGAAATCCATGGATATGTCATGTGTCACTAAAAAGTATATAGTCTTTAATCATTTGCAGTGGAGTTCAGCCACTCTGAGAGGTGTGACTTACTTTGCACAAAGTGAATAAACTAACCTCACAATGAATTGATACCCTGTTGAGATCAGATTTTTCCACCATTCTGCGGGGCCACAATGATCAGAACCTGAGAATGACCAGATTTGTTTAGAACCTGGTCATAAAAAAATCAGTCTGAACTGTTTTAGCAGGACCAAAGGCCTTGATACATAACCAGAGTATTTCGGAATATTATGCAGCCTGAGATCCGGCCACAATGCTGCACCTGTCATCTCCACCCAGGCTTCCTTCCTGGCAGCCAGTGCCACGAATGGGTGCAGTGAGGAATGTCAAATCGGCACCGAAGAGGAGGGCAGGCCGCTTCCTCCCACAGCGGAGCAAATCCCAGCCGTGTCCCTCCCCAGGGTATGACATGTCACGGGCACTGTCAGCCAGTCTGCCCTGAGCTTGGTTTTGTCCAGCTGAGGGGTACCACTTCCACTTTGGAGATAATAAACAAATTGCCAGTTATAATTCACAGCTGTGACAGTCTTGGTTAAAGCCTCACACACATTATTGTTTGTTTATATTTATGAAAAAAAGTCCTACAAGTTACCCAGTACAGCACACTGGAATAACATACCAGGAACCCGAGGTTTCCGTTCAAAACGGGACATCCCAGGAAGCGTTCCAATTAAAAGGGACGAGACCTGGTGTAACCGTCTCCATATAAGGGTTTCCGAGGTTGCCTGCTTGCTCTTCCCACAGCTTGTACCGGACCTCTTATTAGGACCAGAGCCAGTAACCCAACAACATTTGGAAAGTGAAGATTTTTGCTTCAGCACTGCGGAGGAGGGTACAGTCACTCAGCACAGGGTAAGGCTCCACATAGATACTTTTTAACGGTGTTTTGTACTAGGATTGAATGTTAAGCTGCATAGTCTGTTAATGTAGGGTTAGGGTTAGGGTTAGGCCAAACTGTGCATGAGATGTGGACAGAATGCAGGTTACCACCAGGGACGTTACTCAAGATTTTGGACCCCATGAAAACATATCATACTGGGGCCCCAACCCAGACCAATCAATTATGTTTCAGATTTTTAGGGTCCCGTTCAACCAGAGGCCCTTGGAATCATCCTAACTTTCCTCACCTTTACGGTGCCCCTGGTTCTCCCACTCCAAGAAGGGGCTCCAAGTACCCTGGAGCATTTTGGTGGGGTAAGGGCCTTGTTCAAGGGCCCAACAAAGCTATGACTATTCTGCCAAGGCCAGGGCTCAAACCTGCAATCTTCCAATCACAGGCACAGAGGCCTAACCCAGCCCCTGTGAAATCGATTTATAGGTTAAGGATGGCAGGCAGGTGGCATGGTGGTACAGTGTTTAGTGCTGTTGCCTCACATCTCTAGGACCAAGGTTTGAGCGTCTATCCCAGCTCTACATGTGTGGAGCTTACATATTCACTCTGCATCATCATCAGGCCTTTTGCACTTTCCTTGCCACAGTCCAAAAACATACACTGATGAATTGGAGTTGCCTGTAGGTGTGCATCCTGCAATGGGTCTTTCCCTTCCTTGTGTCCAAAGTTTCTGGAATAGGCTTTGGAAGCCAGCATAGGACAAATGAGTATAGAAAACAGAGGTAGTGATTCAATTAAGTAAGAATTATTACTAATATTTTACATAACATATGATAGTGATAAGAAATAAGAAATTCTTAACAGTGATAAGAAATATTTACGACCTATGTGATCACATATTATCTTATTCAAAGGTTATGGATGTGGTTAATAATGATTCCCCAGCAGGCTGATAGCCTTGCATGAGAAAACAAATGTTTTTCATTCCCAGGGAAATTGTCACAGGAGATGGATACCCTTCGGATCACCGTTCTTATTCTCCTCATTGTGACTATGGCATCGTCAAAACCAGTAAGAACTACGTCTTTTTATGCCGCATTATCTAACTGCAGCATTCGATACTGTGGACCATAATATTCTTCTTGGATTCCTGAATCTTTGGTTGGCAGTAAAGGGACCATATTCTCGTGGTTTCGTTCTTATTTAACTGATCGTTACCAGTTTGTCCATGTGAACAATGAATAATCCAAGCCCAATAAAGTCAGGTATGATATCCCACAGAGATCAGTGTTGGGCCCACTATTGTTCACTCTATATATGCTACCACTTGGTAACATTATTAGAAATTATGGTGTTAATTTCCATTGTTATGCTGATGATACACAGGTGTATTTATCTGTTAAACCGGATTATGCATCCCAGCTCTCTTCTTTAGAAGACTGTCTGCTAGACATCTGGTGTTTCCTCATGTTAAATACAGAAAAAAACGGAGGTACTGCTAGCTGGTCCTAAGGATGTTTGAATTAAGTTTAAAAGCCCCAACCATAGTGGTTGTCCTAATTAGCTTAAAACAGTGGTCAGAGATCTTGGTGTCCTGGTAGATTCTGACCTGTGCTTCAGTGCTCACATAAATAGCATTACCAGTACAGCATTTTACCATCTACGGAACATAGCCAAGCTTCGGAAGATGCTCTTCCTTCAAGATGCAGAAAAACTAATACAAACCTTTATATCTTCTAGACTGAACTACTGTAATGCCCTACTTTTGGGTTGTCCATCTGGATTCCTGGCTTCCTGTGACACCCTTCCTGCCTGCCTGCCCTTTGCTCCTCTGATGCCTCTGCTTCCCGTAACACCCTTCCTGCCTGCCTGCCCTTTGCCCCTCTGATGCCTCTGCTTCCCGCGACACCCTTCCTGCCTCCCTGCCCTTTGCTCCTCTGATGCCTCTGCTTCCCGCGACACCCTTCCTGCCTCCCTGCCCTTTGCTCCTCTGCTGCCTCTGCTTCCCCCTTTGGCTCTGGTTCCTCCCAAGGTTTCTTCCTTCTAGGGAGTGTTTCCTTGCCGCTGTCGCCTCTGGCTTGCTCATTGGGGTCTTATAAATGTAAGCAGAGGTAATAAGAGCTTTGAGGCAGTGTAATGTTATAAAAATGTGCTATACAAATTGCATTGTATTTTTAGCAACATAAACAGCTGAGTGGTGTGTGGCTCCGTGGGCTAAGCCTCTGTGCTTGTGATAAAGAGGTTGGTGCTTTGAGCCAAGCCACAGCAGAATAACCATATCTGTGGGCCCGTGAACAAGACCATCGATCCCTGGTTGCTACAAAAGTTTGCGGTGAGCCCCAGCAAGCTTGCTCTCACCTGCATGGAGAATAAGATGTGGCAAAGAGTGTTTAATCCTGATGGGGATTAATAAAGTATCTTTATTCTATTCTTCAGATGGATACAAGAATAAAACAAAAAACAGTTTGGCTTTCTGGATGCCATAGTTTCTTATAAAATGCCTCATATCTTGACAGTTTAGATGGCGTGGGAACAACCTCAAAAAAATGGTCACCAAAGCTGTAGATTCCTCAGAATCCAGTGAGTCGGTCTCCTCGGAGGAGCTGCAGCCGAACACGACGCCTCCACCGGTGATCCCCGACACAACCGTCTTGGCCATCGTCACAGATACTCCTCTGCCCCTCATCCCAGAAGCAGCCCTCGAGCCTACACCACCTCCCCAAGATATCGACATCGGAGCCCCCCTGTACGTAACTAAGGGTCCTCCAGTTTCCGAGCAACCAACTGACCCATCTGTGGCTGTGACAGCAGGAGCCGCTGAGACCTTGGCTCCATCTGCCCCTGAACCTGTCAGCGGTCTCCCTCTGTGTGTTAATGTAGACTTTTCAACATACCCCCCATTACCAAGCAGGGGGGATAACTTAAAGTAAGACAAAGCAATACCTTTCGCTAACAATATGATATATAATAATGCTTACATTATCAACAACCTTCACATGGTCTTCTGCGTATTACCTGTTCATAGGATGAAGGATTAGGATTCTGACTAACAGGAACAGGAACGCTATCCCTGGTCCATGAAACGTTTATCAATGTTCATCACATATGTCTTTTCGGAATTTGTTAAGGTGACACTCCTTGTTTTCTTAGCAGAGGTACCAATAAAGGGTATAATAAGACAGTGGTGGTCCTTGATGCCTTAAAAGACAAGTATGATATGCAGTGATAAATTCTACCAGGATGCTAACCAGATAAATGCTTCTGAAACAGTTAAACAACTCCTTGTACCAGAGTGATTTCTGAGTACAAACCCAAGGTTGAGAACTATCGAACAATACAAAATAAACAGAAATAAATACACCAGAATTGTATTACAGCTGCAAATGCGAACTACAACGTAACATTAAGAACACAAAACTGCCTTCAAATGGCGTATATCCCCAAACACCAGACCTAAGCAGTGAGCCTCAGCATCGCACGCACACACACAAACACACTTACTGTGGAGGAGAGAGAGGGGACCAGGTTCGAAAAGCCCACTACAGCAGCCTGATACAGCTTCATTTTTAATGCTAGAAGGGGGGTGTCACAAATAATTGCTCATTCTATCCTAAACATGCGAAAGGTCAACGGTCATGAAGCCCATGTCAAACTATAAAGGAAACAAAGCCATACGCCTATATCAGTAATATAAATATAAATCAGCTTTCCTCATTTTATATGGTATAATTTACGCATTAAAAAATACAAGCTGGTTAAACATAAATTAACAAAAAAAAAAAAACTATGACTTTTCATTTGTGGCAACATTAATAACCAAAACATCACCAGCCATGCTTAGTCTTAATAGACAAGATACATATTAGAGGTCCAATTTCCAAAGATTTAATAATGCAGTTTTAAAAATAAAACACATTGGATGTTCCCAAGGGCTTAAGGGCACCTTTAAATGTAAAATAAACAGTTTAATAGTTATAACTACAGCAAATCAAATCACTACTACATAAAAAGTGTATAGGTTTGTGCATTATCTGTATACATCACAGACTGTAGTCAGCCTAGAAATCAAGGAGGGCCATGTGCTCTAGTAAGTCACTCTGGGCCTTTCGGGACAGCGGAAAGTGGTCGTTATCCTACACTGTATGTGTGCACATTCCTATAGGCATGATGCTGAAGCGACTCGTGACCTTTAAGACCCACTGCTGAATTCTGTCAAGATACTTTGGCATCTCAGTTACTGGTTAGGAACCACCGACTTGCCAAAAAACCAAAGTGACCCAACATAGAATAAAAGTACCACAACACCTATCGAGCTCAATGTATTTCTCCCACCCCTACAAAACCCCCCTTTTTTTTACATCACAATGCAAAGTTTATGAGACACATATATAGAGATCAGTCCTTCAACAATTAGGAGAACAGAATGAAAAGGATTTTGAATTCTGAAAACATACCAACAAGTTACATGGACAAACCATAAAATTCAGTTTTTTACACAAGGAAGGAATGAAGGAATGGGTGTGGTCTACTGGCAGAGAGAATCCTAGTCCATAAGCATCTTATACTGGGTGTTCCAGGAAGCCACCTGAGCGGTAGGCCGGGTCTGGGGTGTTGGGGATGACTGCAAGGGGCAGGAGTATTACCAACAGGAGCCCTGGTCCCCATCATGTTCTGATGTACTGCCCAGCATCCAGTCAGTTTGGTTGCTCTGCCTGCCCCGGGTCTCCCGCCTGCCCGGGCCCTCCGGCCTGCCCCGGGTCTCCCGCCTGCCCGGGCCCTCCGGCCTGCCCAGGCCCTCCGGCCTGCCCCGGCTCTCCCGCCTGCCCGGGTCCTCCGGCCTGCCCCGGCTCTCCCGCCTGCCCGGGTCCTCCGGCCTGCCCCGGTCCTCCGGCCTGCCCCGGCTCTCCCGCCTGCCCGGGTCCTCCGGCCTGCCCCGGCTCTCCCGCCTGCCCGGGCCCTCCGGCCTGCCCTGGCTCTCCAGCTTGCGCTGCTTGCCCCCCAAGCAGGCCCCCATCTTGGGTGGTGTTGTATGAGCCACAACTGCTACATTTCATTCCCAGTACATGGAAGGGCACCGTGCTACGGGACTGGCAGTCCATGCATATGACCTGCAGGGGGAGTACAGGAGAGCACACTGTCACCTACAAGTGTCTGGATAAGAGGCCACTGGCTTCTCCTAGCCTTAAATAATGGAGCCACTCTGCAAGCTACCACTACATGCAGCCAACTATGCAGGCTGCAGAGGCTAAATGTCAGCGAACAGCTGGGTACGGTTACGACAAGAAGTGGAAAGAACAGGTTCAGAAAATCCAGACCAAAATTTTGTTTCAACCAACCAGCTGAGTATAAAGAGTTAGTCACAGAGTACTCAACTGGTTGGCTGAAACAAAATCATCACCCCCAAACTGGGATGGTGACCAGAGCATAGCAAGGTCTCAGATGAAGAATAGCTTGCTATTGCATTGTGGAGTGGGATTTCACCCAAAGACTTCTACGCTCGCATAGATCTGCTCAGCACAATAGCTTTGAGCACTTGTGTCTCCAAGTTTCTCCAATGTGCTATTATCCTGTGACCAGAAATTAACAATAAGGCTTTAAAGGGCCAGTTCACCCCCCAAAAAAACACATGCTTCCATCTAGATTGTTGTGATGAGAGTTGTATTATTATTTTGTTATATATTATTATTTTGAGGACCCTTATGTTCCATCTTACCCCTCTCCTTTATGGCACCCCTGCTTCTGGAACCCCACACCCGGCCTGACTTGGCTCTACCCCTCTCTCTACCTCCAGACCTGTGCCTTGCCCAGTGTACCTTGACAGTGATGCCCTGGTACTCGCTGGGCATGGGCGTCTCAGAGATCTCTCTGTCGATCTCCTCCCAGCAGTGCTTCATGTTCCAGGCTGAGTGCATGCAGAGTGGGCAGCGGTATACCCTGGGAACACGAGGCAAGAACAAGTAGTGGAACCTAATACCACACTGGGGCCAAAAAGCATGCTTACTGGACTTTGACCAAGCTCTCGTTTTCTACCATTTTTGTGGAAAAAAATAGAAAGACTTCCATAACCATAACATTAGAACCATTTAAATAGCAATTAAAATTCCATTAAATTTCCAGATTAAAAAAAAAAAAACCACAAATCACCATAAAATTCTGAGTATAAATTTTATATTTGCAGTTCAATAGTTCTAGTGCTAAGTAACCCCCAAAATAGTAAGACACATTCTTTGTACAACAGAATTACCATCCTCAGATGCTATTTAAATGTACAAATCAAAACAAAATGCATCGACACCACGTAGCTGTAACCAAAGCTTG
This sequence comes from Petrocephalus sullivani, assembly GCA_026780845.1. Classification (NCBI taxonomy): domain Eukaryota; kingdom Metazoa; phylum Chordata; class Actinopteri; order Osteoglossiformes; family Mormyridae; genus Petrocephalus; species Petrocephalus sullivani. The sequence continues at coordinate 5,182,783 of JAODKM010000039.1, forward strand.
GTGATGTGCAAGTCTGGGATTAGCTTGAAAACTATCCCCCCCCCCCCCCCCCGCAAAGTGGTATGGCATTGCACATTTATTATTTTTTGCACAGGTACTGTGCACCACTGCTGATGTTCACTGTTCAGGTTTGGGAACAATATCAACCTGGCTAGAGTCCATGTAAACCCCAACTACTAAAAAGGAATAAAACAGCAAATTACCCTGTTTTACACATGTCATCGAAGCAGGTCCTGAAGAAAAACAAAATAAACATACACCCTTTCAGGATATTTGACACGGATTTAAAATTCAGTTGCTAAAGTAAAATCTGAATCTGCAAGGACTACAGGTACCTACATTTACAATTAACAATTAATCTCAGGCGTGGTCAAACTTTACCACAGAAGTGTCATGTGACCATGTGGACCGCACAGAGAATACCTGGTACGATATTACAGTTAAGGACAAACTGAAGTCTCCGCAGGGGTAGAGGCCTGGTGAACCTGAGAAAAAGGCTGGGGGTGGTCAGGACACATACTGGTGCAGCAGGTGGCCACAGGGAAGGACGTGAGCTCCAATTCGGGAGGTATGGATGTCCTTCATTCAAAAACAGAAAAGAAAATAAACAGATTATCCCCACATTTGCTGGAATGAAATGGTCAGCTTAACCATGACTGGTATTTTTTTGCAAAAGAATTCAGAATCCCTACCTCCATGCAGACTGGGCAGTTCTGTCTGGAGACATCTTGGACACACTTGGAGAAGAGGGAAAAAAACATACAACATGCCGCCAGAACCATTTATAAATGGAATGAGAGTCATATTTGGGAAGCTATGCTCCAGAAAATGCGTTTAATAAAAATAATAATCAAAATTGAACAGTTTTCTGTTTGTGACAATGCTGTTCTTTAACAGTAGTGAATACCTTGTGATTTCCATGAAGGTTGCTGGCTAAACACAGATTACACTTCACACAGTGGAAATATTTCTCTTTTGGCCCAATTCTGAAAGTTTAAAAGAAAGCCAATTAAAATAAGCCTAAATGACAGATGCATTCACATCAAATGTGATCTGAAGATGCAGCAGATATTTCTTACAGCAATTTGTAAGTAAGGTTTTTCATCCCAATCAATATGAAGATTCATTACTACCAAGCAGAAGTGATTGCTCTAAGAGTACAGGGAAAACATGGCTTCCCCCATAAAAGTACTGAACTGCTCTCACATTAAATTAAAATCCTGAATATTTGCCAGATTGCCCATAAAGGAGCATGGCATTTTTCACCAGGGTGTCTCTGAGCACAGTGGAATCACAGAAAGCAGAGGTGTTCCCACCTGCAGATGCCACAGGGCTGGCAGTGATACTGCTTCTTGTCCTTGTCAAACAGGTGACAGATACTGCAGTAATATTCCCCAAACGTCACCCTGCACTCCTCGCAAGTCTGCTGCGACTGAAAGGCATAAAATGAATTATAGCACCATGATATCAACATTATGATTTGGAAAAAAGAAAACGAAACCTGTGTAAATCTGCATACAGTCACAACATGCTTCTGAGTGCATTACGTTAGTTTATTATAATCTCCTACAGCCTAAAATTACTCTGATAAGGGATGCTGGCCATCAGGACTGACCACCCACACAATTCTGTATTAATGTTGTTTCAGTTACCATATTTTGATCTGGTATTAGTTATTTTTATTTTTTCACCATTTCCCTTGACAGATGCATTTTCAGAATGGTGCATTTTCCCTCTCACGCCTATTTCACACAGAAGCTTCGGTTCATAGTAAAGCTCTATATACCCGATTATCTCACCTGCTGAACGGTACCGCAAAGGCTGCACTTGACCTCCGTGACCCGGAAGCGGTCCATCTGGTGATCCTCTTCGGCGTCATGGCAGAGTCGGCAGACATAAAACTTCCCACAGCAAGGAGCCTTAAAGGGGACGATCAAAAACAGATACTTTAAGAAAAAAAAACGTCCGCCCAAAACTATGGCAAAATGCAACAGCCTTATACACTGACATAGACAAGAGTATATGTGTACTCCTTTCGTTTTCATATACACAGTTATGCACAATGTAAGTAAAAACGCACTGCGGAAGCAGAATTGTAACGAAACCTCTGGGGCCCTCGGTACAGCCTCAGCTGCACCACTGGCTGCACGTTAGTACAAATGTACAATTTCAACTATTTAAATATACTAGCTACACTAGTGCAACGAGATTTTTAAAAAATCCAGGGAGTATGTAGCACAGACTAGCTGGTTAATGGCACTTTTAAATATTAACTACGAAATACATATTCAAAACCAGAATTAAATCAGGCAACAGTTTAAAACTTCATTTGACTATAAGCTGTCAAGCAATATAGACATTTTTCTGGAACATTATTAACATGGATCGACCAGGCTAGGCGGTCTGTTCTGGCTGTGCTAACGTAGCAGTTATAGCGACCCTCAAAACGCAAATAACGACGAGTTAAACATTTCAGAGACACAATTCATTTAATACAAAAACAAACCCCAACTCTTACTTTAAGCGAACAGCTCCGCACGTAATGCTCACATCCACACTCGCAGGCGGACATGTTTGCTGCGTTGGTGTCACACGGAAATGCGTCCCCCCGAAACGGCCGCCCGCCACGACGTGAGGGTCCGGCTTCGGCAGGACGTGTTCCGAGGCTCCTCCTGGACGAACGTTTGGTTTGGGCCGTTAAAACGTGAATGATATCACGTCGTTCACATAGACAAAATGTGTCTTTGCGGCAATAAAGAAGTAAAGTATGTAATAAGGTATATTATACTTGGAAAAAAGACGGTAAAATAAAATATGATGCATAGGAACATAGACTAATATTAATAAACAAATATAACTACAGGCAGCAACAACGGAGCCAAGCACAGAACCAAGGCATGGGTGGCATGAAAAGGAATTCAAAAGGAGGAAAAATATGAGAACATTGGAAACCACGGAAGTCTGTAGAGGACATGCATCAACTTTTTTTTTCGTTTTCTCGAGATCACGACTTATTTATTTACTTATTTTTATGTTTTGGAGGAGTTTATTAGGACAGTGGGCTGAGAGAGTGAGCTAACAAGGGACTGGAAAGGTCTCCTCTTGTTTTCCTAGTGGTGGAATAACGCCATTTTTTTGTGACTGCCCTCAGAATTGTGTTCTAATTGGGTTCTAAAATAGGTTAGGGTTAGGATATCTCAAAGCGTTGCTGAGATATGGCCTCACTTCTTGTTTGATAACTTTGTCATCAGATTCATTGGAGGGCATATTATTTGACTAAGCATAATGATGTGGACAACTTTTAGTCCCACCTGTCAGTTAGATGATGCACACCACATTTGGTGGTGATTGGATCAGTGACCTAGGGTGAGTTTGCAAAAGTAGTTTTTCAGAAAATTCTAAACGGCAGAAAGTCCAATATGGTGGAAATAAAGATCAATGGATGCATCCAAATCGGACTGACCCAAATATTCAGAGGAATCAAAGAACACAATCCTAGCCCAGACGATTTAAAAGTTATAAGCAAAAATGTATCTTAAAATCTGGCCTGATGGTATCGCTACAGGGATGATGGATTGACCCCAAATTTGCTATCTGAATAGTTTGAACTGTTCTCTATCAATGTGCCAAACCAATCGGTTCTATGGGCTGCCTTAGACTTTCCTGGCAGAAAGTATATTAGCATATTGATGATGCATTGCTGTCCCCTACACAGTTCTTAAGCAGCCTCTCTAAGTAAGAAGTACTGGTATCGGTATTGGTATTGTGATATTGGCCCTGTGTTTACTTGGTATCGGATCGATACCAAATTTAGCGGTATCACACACCACTTGTTTATACGGTGAATGCGGACTTGCGTAGCACTTACGTCAACCCCTGTCTATAATGTCCTATCTGCAGCATGAAGGAACTAAGGAAATATGTATGTTGTGTGTTATTGTTCTAAAATATTTGTAATGCTGTCTTCAGTAGTGCTGAGTGAAAGAATGATTTTGACTGTTTACTGTATTTAATAGTGACACAAACATATGTATGATCTGTGGAAGGTCAGTGTTATTGGAGTTGACATCTACTGAGTCCTTCACAAGTGCCTGTGTAAGATAAATGTACATTTAATTATACAATTTGCACTTAATACTTTGCCACATGGGTAAGCGGCTCACAAGTGTACAAACAAGCCCACTTAGACTTAATAAGGTAGGTTACAGTATATTAGCCTAATAATGGGATTTACAGGGGGGTTGCCTTGGGAATGCATGTCCTATAAGCCATGAAACTCTTTTAACAGTTAAAAGAAACTAACAATTCATGGCATTTAGGGGATTTGAGGTCTTGTGTCACTTTTGCAGCCTAAGATTGGAAAGACCTTTAATCATCACATGACGTAGTGTGTTGTATGTTTAACAATAACCTCCGATAAATGCACAGTTAGTCAGTTATTGAAATAAAGATGTTCAGAATAGTAATTGATTTACTAGACAGACGGGCTTGTAAAATGTCTGTAACACTTAACCTTACTTACTGCATCTTACTCTTTGAAAAGGAGCCATTGGTAACCCATTTAATCCCACCGGCAACAACTCTTGCTAACATAACCGACACAAAATGAAAAAAAATCATACATATTATGTGTCAGGGAGGTCTAAGGAGTGAAATGCATGCACTTATTTTGCAGGGAAAATTTGGGACTATATGGGTTAATAAGGTATGATTTGCGTTGCTGATTGTACTCAGAAGTGGGCGTAGTCTTAAAAAATGTGCATTTTAAGGCGGCTTGAAACATGACATTGAAAGATAAGGACTAGGCAAATAGGGAAGTTTAAACAAGGGTGGCAAGAGTTTTGGAGGAGTTTATTAGGACAGTGGGCTGAGAGATTAAGCTAACAAGGGATTGGAAAGGACTCCTCTGCAAGTACGACAGAATACAAACAACAAATGGCTGGTGTGTAATGAGCCTTACTAGCAAAAATCAGGTATAGTAATGAGTACTTACTAGCGCATTAGTGCAAGTGCTCTGTAAATACGAGAGATCACATGGGAAACGAATTGAGTCAACTAACAAGAGAATGCCTGAATGTTCTGAGGAACAAATGGTATGCCAGACAATACGTTAAAGGAAGCTATGACGTGACTTCACTGAGCATAATGATGACTAATTTAGTCTTTGGGCCATAAAAGTGAGATCCTGGCACGTGGTTGCTTGAAGTTGTATGAATGACTTGTGTGTCACTTTAGAATTTCTTGGATTTGATTTGATTCTCCTGCTTTGCCACCTCAGGTGGCTTGATTGCATGGACTTATGCTGGGAACCTACTGACAGCAGGCAGAGGGCGTTGCTTATAGCTTAATGGAATTATCTTCTTTTAAATAGCCTCCCTGAATGCCCAAAACCCGGAAGCAGGGAATATCCCATTTGTCTTAACCGTTCTCCAGCACACTAGTGATTACCCTAGCTTAACCCAGTTTCTACCTACTTTAGAAACCAGGCAAATTATTTCTCTTTCTGCAAGGATCTTCATTTCTCTTGGTTATAAACAAAACCTCCATATATGTTGTGAAAAAATGGATGTAAGTATAGTGCAAAAAAAAGCATAATAATGCATATTTATATTTGTAGATTAAATGCAGATTTTGGTATGTAAAATCTGTTATTTCTGTTTGTGGGATGAAACCTTCCTCTGAAACAGTAGTGAAGCTGAAATAAAAGCCAGTATTATGGGGACACCATCGTAAATAAATGCAGTGATTATGTAAAATATTCACAACCCCCACAATGGATGGGCAGCATACAGACAAAAAGGTCCATGTTGTAGAATGGGCCAGCCAAAGCTACATTCAAATTTTTAATATAACAGTTGAAAATAATTTCTCAGCAACATTCCTTAGTCAGTTTATGGGCACAAACACTGCAGCTTTGGTCATTTCTACCAAAGGTACTTTTTTGTTTTTATTTCTGGGTACTTTGGAAGGATCTTTGGAATTTTGGGTAACACTTTTATGTTATTCTGTTTATCAATTGTGAAAGAATCCCAATTACATTATAATAAAATGATTACATATGCTGCAGTTATTCCCAATATAATGAGAGAAGTACAAGGGCATAAATATGACAGTATCTAACGTTCATATGTAGTGAGTGTTCATCTCTCAACATGAGCCATGCAGTGGGTTTTTTATCAATTCACCGACATGTTTGTGTGATGAGAAAATACTTGGCACAAATAACCTTCTGTCTGAGTTGGCTGGAAGCAGTCCCATAGCCAAAAATAAATTTTGGGGCAGGAAGGGTCCCCCCTCCTTAGATTTCGACAATGGAGGCGGGTGTAGTTTGTCAGTTATATATCTAGGAGGTGACTGACTCTGTATTCAGTGACGTTGGCAGACTGGGGTATATATCTCAGCACTATATAATCAATTTGTTCTTTCCTAAATATGGTTTTTACTTCTCTGGTGAATGAAGTGGCTGTAGCAATGCAAATCAAATTGAGAGAGCTAATATGGCTGGTTATAAATAAAGTCAAGGGCAAATGAGGTCAAGTATCTACCTACCATACACTAATTTCATTAAAGGTGATGCTCAAAGTAATGTAATCCCTATTGAAAATTTTAAAGCATGGTCCAACTGGATATTTATGACATTATTCATCAGGGGAAGATGTTTAAATTTTCCATTGGCTGAAAGAAAATACTTATATGTAAATTGCATGTAAATGATTCGTAAATGGACTGCACGCAGACAGATCCTCTCACGCGGCAAACTTAGATGGAGGGCAGTAGCCTGTGCCTATTACTCACTCCCACAGAGTGCATTAGGGATCAGTAATGCGCCCAGATTTGGACTGCTTTGACATCCAGTGACTCCTTCATCCTCAGAAGCCGACGGAAGGCCATCAGGATGCCGCTTCCCAAGGAAAGGAGGCAGAGCCTCTTTCCAAATTACAAGTTTGGGGCTTCTGCCACCGATGGCCCAGAAGTCAAGGTGGACCGGAGCCTGGTCTACTTCAGGAACAGATGGGTGAAACCCTGGAGCTCCATGCAGGAGCTGAATCATGGTATTTATGACCTCTATGCAGAGGATGAGAATGAGAACGACAACGAGAAGTATTGTGCGGCGTCTACCAAAAACCACATGCTGAACCTTAACGTGGGGGGCAGGACTTACCAGATTACGTATGGGGTAGCTGCAAGGTACCCCAAAACCAGACTCGGACAGCTGGCCACTTGCAGGGACCACAGCCAGAAGCTGCAGCTCTGTGATGACTACCTGGTCCACAGCAGTGAGTATTTCTTTGATAGGGACCCAGATATCTTCCTCAACATCTTCAACTTTCACCGTACTGGAGTGCTCTGGGTGAATGATGAGCTGTGTCCACGGAACTTCCTAGAGGAGATCCATTACTGGGGAGTACGGATCAAGAACACACCACGGTGCTGCCGGATTGCCCTGGAGGAGAGGCAGGATGACATCAACGACAAGCTGAAAGTCCAGCAGGAGCTTCAGGCTGAGATGATTGAAGACAATGAAGAGCTCTTCCAGGAGATGATGTTCGGCTCCTATCGTCGAGTCATCTGGGACCTGATGGAGAAGCCATTCTCCTCTGTCCCAGCCAAGCTGATGGCAGTGGCCTCCAGCTTCTTTGTCTTAGTTTCCCTAGTGGCCATGACACTGAACACAGTGGAAGAGATGCAGTACCAGACACTTGACGGTCAGCTGAGTGGGCAGACCTACACCGAACACGTAGAAACTTTCTGCATTGCCTTCTTCACTGTTGAGTTTCTGCTGCGTTTGGCCTCCACACCAGATCTACGCATCTTCATCACTAGCATGTTGAATCTGGTGGACCTGGTTGCGATCCTCCCGCTGTACCTGCAGATGGCGCTGGAGATCTTGGCGAGTCAGGACGGTGATAAGGCCATAGGCCGAATGGGCCAGGTGGGCCAGCTGGGCCTGGTGCTGCGGGTTATGCGACTTCTTCGGATCCTGCGCATTCTGAAGCTGGCGCGCCACTCCACGGGCCTGCGAGCATTTGGCTTTACACTGCGCCAGTGCTACCAGCAGGTGGGCTGCCTGTTTCTCTTCATCACCATCGGCATCCTGACCTTCTCTGCCATGGTCTACAGTGTGGAGCACGATGTTCCCCAGACCAACTTCACTAGCATCCCCCATGCCTGGTGGTGGGCCACTGTGAGTACAAGACACTCAGAGAGTTTACAGTTAGTGTCACTGGTATAGTTTTGCTCAGGTAAAGCTTTACCCAAAGTGATCTGTACAGTTATACCGGTCCATCTGAGCTGGTATCCATCCATCCATCCATCCAACAGGTTATCCAGTACAGGGAAGCAAAGAACATACATTAAAATAAATTTTAAATGATGTGCAATTTTTTTATTGTAATGTAACTTCCCAGACTATTACTTTTATCATTGCATTCCATATTACATCCTAATTTTCTACTTGTATATCTTGTATTCAAAGGGATATGGAATATTCTATAAGACAGCGAGGCACACAATAATTGACCATTTAGCATGTGGTTCAGAGTGCTTCATCTGGCATGATTTCCCTACCAGTCTGATAATACTCTACATAATACCAAGCATGAGTTTAGCATTCAGAAGCCAGTATTCCAAATTCCAAAAATAATTCAAAGAATGACTTCCTGCATGTAAGCACAGTGTTCTCAAACACAGCCATTTTTACATTCACACATTCTCTTTGTGGCATTGTGCATTTCCCTTTGAGTGGATGGGTATTCTGAAAGCAGTATTCCATATTCTACAGTAACAGTAACCCTAATATTCTGCATTACATCCAACATTCATTTTCAGGACGATAGTGTAGGCCAAAGACCAAACCACCGCCTATTGCTTAGTGCTCTAAGCTCACTCCTGACCTGGGCTGACACCTGTGTACCTCTTTCTTACAGATTAGCAGCCTTCACATCTGTTTGGGATCTGTTTTGTCCTCTTGTGATATGGAAATGTTACCATAGCAACCACTTTACCCTGGAGGCATTGTGCCTGATGACTGGATAAAAAGGGGTTTGACAGCTCGTTCATTGACTCAGTAATGCCATTACATACTGCTTACTGTACATGCATGGTGTACCAACTGTACCATTACTTTTAGTGCCTTAACTGCTATCCTGCGTTTTCCAGGTGAGCATCACCACCGTGGGCTATGGAGACATTTACCCTGAGACCTACCTGGGCCGTTTCTTCGCCTTCACCTGCATCTCCTTCGGGATCATCCTGAATGGCATGCCCATTTCAATGCTGTTCAACAAGTTCTCTGACTACTATAACCAGTTAAAGGCTCACAAACACGCCTCCATAAACCAGCACCGTGTGAAGGTGAGGTTTGCCCAGAGGGCCTTGAGAAAGATGGCTGAGTGCTGCAGGGAGGCCTCAAGCTGACGTCCAGTAGGCCATCAGACAATGTGTACCCCACAGGTGTTTTTGACTGAGCACAGGCCCTCCAGCTGGTGTACGAGAGACTGTCATTCCATTAGCAGGGACACTCTGTGTACTGTTAACCATTGGCCAGGAGGGGCTGCAAACCATATATCTGATTGACCTCAGTGCACCGATCTGACTGCATATTAAACAGACCACAAACCAGATGGTCCAATAACAATGCAGAATGCTGCTGTCAGTGCAATAGTCAGATCACATGACTAGCTCCAGTTCAATGTGTGTGTTAATTGCAATCTTAGCTTCTGCATGCTAGCTAGCTACACTGAAAAATAAGAAAATGGACCATAAACACGGCCTTCAGTTGTGACAGGTGCCAATTTTAAATGTTGTCTTGCAATACACAACCAATGGTGCCTGCTGGCTTCAGTGTGGTTCTGTTACACGTATCAGTGAGAACCTGAAGGACATGGGTATGACTAAAGCAATATAACTCATCTCTTCGTTTAACTGCAAGTTTAAGTTGTGAAGGAAATCCAGGCAACCGTGAAGCTTGCAGATTCATTTTATATGTGCAGTGTGAGGTAATGAAATGAAATTCCTGACTTGCTTTGTGTTGACTTGATTTTAAATCATAAAATATATTTAAGGAAATACTGGCTTAGGTGTAAACGGACATGGTCATATAACCATTAGGTTTCAAATCCAGACAGAGACAGCCACAACATTACATTTTGCTCTTATTTAATAAATAATGTCACAAGCAAGCCTGAAACCTCATTCAGAGAGAACAGGCCGTAAGGCAAACCACAATGTGTACTAGATGCTAGCCCCAAAGGGTACTGACTATGAACTGTAAGGAGAAGCACATATGAACACGATGGCACACACACGCCTACACATAGATCCCAAAGACCTCTAAGAGTGAAGGCACAGTGTAACCCACTGGCCCACAGTGTCCTCCTAAAGGTTTGAATTTAATTCTTCCTTCTCTTGACTTCATCAACACTGAGAAGAACCTTCAGCCACATTCCATCCATTGTAATCAAGCAGTTTCTCCCAACGTTATGGGCTATTATAAGTGATACAGTGTGGCCAGCAGGTTCGCCCATCTTGTGCTCTTTGTGGATCCCAATGCCCCAGTGCAGAGACACGGATGCTGTTCTGTAAAACTAAGGTACAGTACCAATCCTCTGAGATCTTAAAATATCCCTGGGAATTTTTCAAAAGAGTAGGGGTGGTACTAGCTAAAATTGCCCACTATGGCCCTTTCAAATCTGGCCTCCTAATCATCCCCTGTAGCTAATTGGTGAATTCTCTCCTGCCCCTTCACCACCTTAGCTACTGTGTGGTGAGGGTACTGGTGCAGAATGGCTGCCATCTCATCAACCAGGTGGGTGCTACACAGTGGTGGTAGTTGAAGTGGCTCACCGTTGCATCTGTAAAGCATTTTGGGTGTCTTGAAAAGCGCTATATAAATGTAACTTTCATTCTTTCATTCATTGATTTTTACTTGTGAGGTTTATTTATTCAGTTGTTTTATATCAGGGAATTTGTCTCTTTTACCAAGATGTCAGTTTTGATTTGGTTTAGTGTATGTTTATAATGCATGTAATTTTGACAATGCTGACGAAAGATTTTCATGCGTGAATGATATGGAAATATTATAATATTATAATATTATAATACTGGACAGTTATTTCTCACTCTCTGGATGGAGGATAAACACAATAAGTTCCATTCAAAAAACCAAAAGAACAGGAATAAAAACAAACAGTAACTACGGCAGTATATCATAATACATTTCTAAACATCATCAATGAGTGTAACCTACTGCACAGATGAGCAGCTGATCTATCTTTAAAGAAACAGCAAAATATCAGCATGATAGGAAGCTGTACATAACAAGAAATTCTTGAGACTGAGCAGTAGAAGGTCAACTTGTAAAGAAATAATTTTGTCTTCTGACCAAAACATTCCAAAGATCGATCAAAAGCCACCACGGTCTACAAGCTTTGAGGACTGGAACTACTCTTCCTGGTTGCAGTAACTCAAGGTGGTGACCTCCAAGGAGACATTTCAGCAAGTAGGATTATGCAATGAGCTGGTTAGTGTAAGTCGACATTCTGGCAAAAGTCAGGGAGGTCTGACGGGGAAAAGGTTACAGTTATTTCCTTTCCACAAATCTCCCCGTCATACAGTTGGTGAAGAAGTCTGGCTCCTCCTCATGGCCCAGTCTTCATAGAGCACCAGACAGTCCACATTGCAGCTCGCAGCCAATCCAGAACACTGCAAACCTGCTATGGTTATGTTGGGAGCTGGGAGAGAGCAGAAATGTGAACTGTCTGGGGGTCCCCAAGGACTAGGATGGGAAACACTTTGCTACCCGATTAATCACATTCCTGCTTACGGGGGGATGTCACAGTATTAACACAGGTCTGCATGTGGGCCCTGCTTAGGACACCCAGAGTAATCCAGACACGAGTCACTCCTATAGGCAAATAGCTCAAAATAAGTGAATTTTCAGAGAGAACTGATGCATTTCTCCACAGACATCTGGGAAGTGCTGATTGATGGAGCTGTGAGAGGCACTGACAGGGAACCACAACAAACACAATGACAAAATGTAAATGCTTGAACTTCAACAGCTGTATGTCAGTCTTGATTGTTATTCCAGGTGTTTTTTTTAAGATGACATATGCTTTTATAGTTTACAGCTAGATTCTTAGACTTTTGTATGTAATCTAACCACTTACCCTGGTCAGAGTCCCAGGAGGCCTGGAGTCTATCCCAGATAGCAGAAGTTGGGCTGTATCCTGGATGGATGCCGGTCCATAATAGGTCACATATACACTCCAACACAAACTATAGACAGCTTATAGCAGTGCTCCTCCAAGCAGGCCCCGGAGACCCCCAGATAGGCCATGTTTTTGCAACCTCTAAATTGGGAGAGAGCAAAAATGTGACCATATGGGGGTTCCCAAGGACTGGCCGGAGAAACACTGGCTTAGAGGTGTTTTTTTTTTGAGAAACTTTATTGATCTACATGGGGAAATTGTCTTCTACTCACCTCCCCCAACCTTGCTCTTATTCTGGAGCAACCTCGAGGGGCGCCCAGGGAGCTGGGAGTTAAGGGCCTCGCTCAAGGGCCCACAAATGTGCTGAGGCTGGGCTTGAACCAGCAACCTTCCGATTACAGGCACAGAGGCTTAACCCGCTGAGACACACTCTTTGAACCAATTTTTAGACACCAGGGGCAGGCAGGTGGTGTAGTAGTTAAGGACGCAACTATGTAATCGAAAGATCACCAGTTCGAGTCCCCAACCCGCAAGTACTGCTGAGGTACCCTGAGCAAGGTACCGTCCCTTGTTACAATGTCACATGGGTTAAAAGCAGAAAACACATTTCGTTGTTGTGTGCTGTGGTGTCAACAATAATGATTAATCACCTTCAATCAATATAATATTGTATATAATTTTTTATTACCTTTTCTGATATATTATCAGTGTGTAAAGGGATTAACATGATGATTAGGTAATGGTACTTCAGTAAAAGCTTGCAAAGTTTTGTTAAGAATAATTGTGACTTTTGTGGTAGCATTACATAATACATCCATTCATCCATCCATCCATCCATTTTCCAGAGCCCTTGTCCCATGCAGGGTCGTAGGGGTCCAGAGCTTAACTCAGAAGCTATGGGTGCAAGGCTGGGAATAACCCACATCGGGAAACCAACAGGGCTGTGTTACATATCACGCATAAAAAGCATGATATTTTAATAAAACATTGCTAAGTAAAGTCACCAAAATACTTATAAGGGAAGTTTTCAAAAGCTTCCTATGAGGAATTCGCCTAAATATTCAGTCCTTCGTTCATCTTATTTCCCTGTTTGTGATCCATATGGAGGAGGCACCAAGTTTATTGACAAAGTTTATTAACACTAAAACTTTCTCATGGAAATGAATCTCTAAATTTTTCTGTGCTGATGACCGTTTATTTGTAATCTGGCCCTGCAAACTAATGCCTGGTTAATATTAACCGAAGCAACTAAGGGTAAATGTCTTAGGGCAAATCCTGGGATTTTTGGTCATAAATAGAAACCCCTGAACCGCCCTGCCATCTGCTCCCAGTTTCGCAAACAGATTTACTTCCTGGACCACGCTTGCTCATTGTTCATGTGCCAGACTGAGCTCAGGGCTCCGAAAGAACAGGACTCACACAATTTGCTGCCTTGTTCTTCCCAGCCACTGGCTTCAACCAGCGCCTGTCAGATGGCCGGACCCAAACAATGCTGGGATTTGTGGGATTATTCCCAAGACTTGATTGGCTGGAACGTTCATTTCAGGTCATGGCTAAAAAATAGTAAACTTTACTTGATAGGGAACAAATATTTAGTAATAACTTAGTTATTACTCAAGTACAAACCATTAACAAATACAGTAGCTACTTGAGATAAAACATGCATCATAATTCATTAATGATGAATTAACATGAGATCAGTATGTAGACAGGTTGTGGTTAATTAATACATAAGTAACGGTATAATATTATATTTGAGTCCCTTCAAGTAAAGTTGTTACCACATCAAAGCAATTTCCAGTTCTATTCTCTTTTAAAATAGAAGCAGTTAGTAGCACATTATCTCTTAAAATGAGAAACAAAGATTAACATTTATTGTACTTACTGCACTGCCCAAAGCTGGAAAATAAAATCCAGATAGGTGGTGACATGTCTGACCGTCAGTGCATTCACACTGCTCATGCAATCAGCGGGTAGTATGGCACCGGAAGCCGGCCAGCCTGGAAGGGCAGTGGGCAGCACCGTAACAGAACCCCTGTTGCGGAGTGGCCCGAGTCATGATGTCAGCGTTACTGACGAGAAAGGGTGTCTCTCAATATGTGTTCTTCACCATACTTCTCATGTACCCGGTTTACCTGATCTTCCTTTGCTGAAGACCAGTTCCAATACTAAAAACATTAAATACAGAATATAGTAAAAATCCCTGGATATTGTTCTTGCCCGGCCCCAAATCAAGGATACATTGGTTGCATTCTTGCCAAACAAAACAAATCCCATGATTCATTGCGCTCCAAGTTGGTTCTTGGGAGGCCAGTTAGTATGACCCGTCTTGCCAAGACCACAAGTACGATCTTTGCATTCTTGGTATTGAGAAACACCCTTATCTTTAGGGCCATTCTGGGGAAGAATTCAGTGAGCTGTCAATCACTGTTTTAACTTTGCATCACTTCCTTTATCAGATCCCTTTAAATAAAGCAGCCAATGAGTAACAGCAGGCAGTAGTCCCGCCCTCTGCGGCTCTGAAACCATAATACAGCTGAAAGACTACTGCTCTATTCTAAGAAAATTAATAGTTTAAACATTGCTAAAGAACATTATTCTCACGGAAGATTTTCATGCTTATACCCCACAATCATGTTGCAGTCTGTTCCTGAGCCCATGGTCCAGGATTATGGTGGATCCACATAAGGGAGCAGACCAGGGCTCTTCAAATCTGGACCTCAATTCCAAATCCAGGCCTTCCTTTCAATTTTCCCAGGTAGTTAATAATTACTGATTCTGACTGACCAGAAGCTTCACACCCGGCTCGCAGGTAAAGGAAGGCTGGGGAATCCGCATTGCTCTGACCCTGATTTGAATACCATTTAAGTTGACCTTTGCCCAGCTCCAGGAGGAATGCTGTTGCATAAAGCTGTGAGCATCAGACAGTATGTGGCCAAAGCACAGCACAGGCCAGATTATACTGTCTCCAGCGAGATTATCTGTAGATCTTAAAGTCGTATTTAGTTACGTGTGAAAATAATCGTTAAGCCCGACTTGGATATAAAAAGGGCAGAGGGCTGTAGTCCAGCAATACAGCAACCAGCCTGGCTGTGCAGCACACAGGACCATCTCACCTCCATACCTGAGTCAGCGCAGAGGTAAGACCGAATTTGGGATATTTATCTGTTCTATCGGGGGTGTAGGCTGTGCCGGGCAGGGGTGCATTCGGATACTGGGGGTGTAGGCTGTGCCGGGCAGGGTGCATTCGGGTACTGGGGGTGTAGGCTGTGCCGGGGAGGGGTGCATTCGGGTACTGGGGGTGTAGGCTGTGCCGGGGAGGGGTGCATTCAGGTACTGGGGGGGTAGGCTGTGCGGGGGAGGGGG